>PVHP010006050.1:0-62254 GCA_004024765.1 Zapus hudsonius
CTCACATGCAGGCAGCCAGAGTTGGACTATCTGTCTCCCATCATGAACACTGATCTAATAAACCCATTTTATCATGTGGTCACATGGTTTGGTTCTATTCTAGACAGCACTGTCTAATACAATGATTAAGAAATCCACAATGATCCTAATATTTCTATGAGAATAACTAGTTTTTTGCTGCCAGACAAATAATCTAAATCTGAAGTATTGAAATACATTTATAAAAGATGGGTAGCCTTGCCCTAGTGGGCTGCTTGCATGTCTTCCTTCATATAATTTTTCTTACCCTGTGGCCAATGCACAAACTTAGCAAAACAAAGCACCAATTTAGTCTTTGGTGTAATATTATCTATCCTCAAGGATATAATATGTTTTCCAGTTACCTGCATCTGTAACATATGGTGAAAATCAGGCTGAAATCTTTTCTATAAAATCGGTCTCTCATGTCCGTTAAGAAACTGTCAAAGATTTGAATGGAAAATCACATATAAATGACTTGCACATTGTGGTTGCCAGGCTGGTGACATGATTGCCAGCAGCTTGTGGATGGCTCTTTCCATCTTTTGGTATTACCATTCCAGCCAAGTTAGCTGGTCCTGGTCATGCTAACAGAGCTCCAAGCAATACACCCTATTCATCAGTGTCAGGGAATGATGAGTTTTAACTTCTTCCTTCAGCATTACTAAAAGAATGAACTTAGAGAATGGCGATGAGGGCTGTGCAATAGTATCTTCTGGACATGGAAAGGCTGTCACACTCATGAAGTCAAACAGCTGTGGTTTCCTGCATAACACTGAGTCCATCTGCATTGCATCATGGAGGGGGTCCCAAGTCCCTCCTCTTCCTACAGTGGCTATAGGCGATTAGTGGTTGCTAGGGTAATGGATTTATTCATGTTTTTCAGTGGTGTAGCCACTGGGAAGTTGTACAGATGCCACGAACGCTCCCCTACACCCATGCTTATGCAATCAGTTCTAAATCAACTCAGTGGGTCACACACACAAACACAGAGACATGACATTGTGAAGGGGATTGATTGGGAAGAAGGGCTTTAGTGGGAGGGAGATTAGCAAGGGCAATGATGGTGAATATGATCAACACACAGACACACACATATGTATATAATCAAATATATTGGCAAAAATAAAAATAAAATTAAAATTACAAAATGTGTTCAGAGTGAAGAACATTTATTTAAAGTCCTTTAGCACTTACTATGTGTATTAGTCAGGGTTCTCTAGAGGAAACAGAGTTGATAGAATGGGTTATAATAAAAGGGAATTTATTGGGGTAGTTTATGACAGTCCAACAATAGCAGTCTGCAGGCCCACAGGTAAATGAACCAGTAGCTGTTCAGTCCACATGGCTGGATGCCTTAGCACTCCCAATCCAGGCCAGAATGCCTGATGGCTCCCTGGGGAAGTGGCTGCTCTTCAGTCCATGATGTGAGGCCAAGGAAACTGGGTTCTGATGTCCAGGAAGGGTAGGAGAGCAGGATGCCAGTGCAAATCACAAATAAGCACCAGTAGCTGGGGGAGGAAGGAAGCAGCTTCCCTTCCCCCCAAGCTTCCTTGGAAGGCCCACCCACTGGGGAGAAGGGCTCACTCTGGAGAAGGGAACTACTCCCTTCTCCAAAATCCCAAAAGGATTTTGTCAATCCTTCCTGCACGCAAACTCAGAGACCCGCCCAAGATTACTACGGATTATTACATAGATCAAGTTGACAAATAAATTTAACTATCACAAGTCCACCCCTTGCCAACTTGACATCAAATCAGATCTCCTTACATCTTAATTTTCAAATGAAGACAGTAATCTCATGATTCCTCCTAACATGATATAACTATCCAATGTACAAACAGAAACACATAATCTTCCCCAACATAAGGCAGTTCCCTTGAGGAATGCTTAGTCTAATATCTAATAATATAAATGCAACAATGATTACTGATATAATCTCAATTAATATTAATTACATAACAGAGGAAAAGCAAAGGTATTGGTATACATATGGGCAGACATTCTTAGCAAGTCATACAAAACACTTATGGCAATTACAGCCCTCGTTTTTGTAACTGGTCACATGGCCTTAGTTGGTATTTGTGACTACCTTCTTCTACTCCCCATTCTGTATTGCCTTCACCTTCAGCAAGCACCTCAGCAGGTCTTGATTTTTTTATCTGGAGGGGTGACCCATACTTTCATTCCTGACAGATCTGGACCATTTTTCACACTGCCTTGATTGGGGTGTTGTAGTTTCCCATTGACTTTGATAACAGGGCATGGTAACACCAAGAGGCGCCCTATAGAGTCTCCTGCACTGCAGAGGAGCAGTCCAATTCCTCCCTGGTAGTCTGGATCAATCACTTCTGCTAACACTGTAACTCCTTTCTTGGCCTGTTGACCGGAGGGCATCAGGAGCCCAAAGTGGCCAGGAGGGAGTCTTAGCTTCCAGTTCAGTGGAATGTTGTCGGTGCCTCCTGGCAAAAGCACTCCCCCTTCTGGAACCAAGACTTCTAGGCCAGTGGAGCATAAGGTTGTAGGAACAGGAAGCAAAAATTTGGCTAGTGGGTCATTTGGGGTGATAGTAAGTGGTAATATTCCAATTTCCACCCCTTGATTCCTGGACCTGTGGATCCAGGCTATAGGAGAAACCGTACCATATATAGGACGCTGGTTCAGAGCATGCACAGCCTGCTTGAGAACTCTGCCCCAGCCCTCCAGGCTAGTGCCCCCTAGTTGGCACTGTAACTGGTTCTTTAAAAGGCCATTCCAATGTTCTATCAAGCCAGCTGCTTCAGGGTGGTGGGGCACATGGAAGGACCAGTGAATTCCATGATCATGAGCCCACTGCTGCACTTCCTTGGCTGTGAAGTGAGTTCCTTGGTCTGAAGCAATGCTCTGTGGAATACCATGACAGTGGATAAGGCACTCTGTGAGCCCATGGATGGTAGTTTTTGCTGAAGCACTCTGGGCAGGGGAAGCAAACCCATACCCAGAATAAGTGTCTATTCCAGTAAGGACAAAAGGCTGCCCTTTCCATGATGGAAGTGGTCAACCTGCCACCAAGTCGCTGGCTGGTCTCCCTGAGGAATGCTACCATACCGGGGGCTCAGTGTTGGTCTCTGCTGCTGGCAGATCAGGCACTCAGCAGCAGCCGTAGCCAGGTCAGCCTTCGTTAGTGGAAGTCCATGTTGTTGGGCCCATGCATGACCTGCATCCCTGCCACCATGGCCACTTTGCTCACGGACCTATTGGGCAATGACAGGGATGGCTGAGGAAAGAGGTTGGCCACTATCCACAGAACGGGTCAGCTTATCAACTTGATTATTAAAGCCATCAGCTTTCTAGTTGCTGAGAAGAAAGAACCCCATAAAAACAGCTTGTTGAGGAATGGGTTTATTTGGCTTATGGACTCGCCATCCTGGCAGGGAAAACGATGGCATGAGCAGAGGGGTGGACATCACCTCCACCATAGCACTGCAAATAATGGCAGGAAGGTTTGCCAAACACTGGCAAGGAGAAGCTGGCTTATATCCCCCATAAGCCCGCCCCCAACAACACAGTTCCATTGAGGTTGTAAAACCCAAACTGCCATCAGCTGAGGATCAATCTATCAGAACACATTCATTTGTTTGTGGGGGACACACCTGGATCCAACCATAACACTATGTTTTCTATTAATATTATTTCTTCTTCAGTTACAACCTTTTGCTCATATGAGGAGGGATTTTTTTAATCACTTCCTTTTCCCCAACATCTAGAATCTTCTATGTAGTAGGTACTTAGTCAATATGTGTTGAATGAGTAAATGAATGAATAAATGTCTTATTAACCAAGCTGGAGTATATCCCCCAAACCCATTGTACCACAAGAAAAATGAGGCCCTCAGGATTTCTGTGATGCATGAGTTTACTGGAGTTGAATGAAGAAGGGTAAACCACAACCCCCAGCAGCACAATAAAGGACCAGATCCCTGTTAGTTTGACAGGTCACTTGGCCTGCTATAATGTGATGGCCAGGGACTTTGCATGAGGCACAAGGTTTGAGTAAAGAACAAGACAAAAAGGAGCTAAAAATCAATAAGGCCCTTTGGTAGCCTGAAAAAGAAATTAAAGAACACTGATGTGATGAGAGGATGGAGTCTGCGGCTGGAGATTGCCCAGCTTGCTGTGCATTCTGTCTGTATAAGGCTTTATACCTGCTTAACACAGTAGAGTTTCTTAGTTAGAGCTTGATTCTGCTTGTCCCACTTTTTGGATATTATTAGGAATGCTAAACATTCCATTGGGGAATATTTTTCAAAGTTATGAACCATCTCAGATATTTTTATTTATCCCCATGAAAATTTATCTTTTTAAAAACTGACATGAAAGAGGGATCTCCTACTGGCAGAGAAGAACAGGTTCAGTGTGGGGGATAAAAGAGAGTGAAGAGGGGTGAATGTGATCAAGATACATTATACGCATGTATAAATTATGAAATAATGAATTTTTAAAATTTATTTTCTATTCAGGCTTGGATAGCCTGTGGTAAATTGGTTATATCCTTATTCTACTTATGCTACTGTGTTTGCTACAAATTGTTAGGAACTTTTATTTGAGATATTTTGCAATTAACGAAGACTCTTGGATTTGATGGCTGATTGGTGCTTTGGTCCTCCACTAAACATGCGTCATTGCCTTTGTATTTCTCTCATCATCTCTCTCATGAAAACCGCTGCTAAGTCTGTTTCCATAAAATGAGAGACTTTAGTAATTGTCTGATAAATTAGCCCATAAAAGAACAGTAAAGGAAAGAAAAACAAACTGATTTCAGCTTCTCAAATATATAGTTCTGCCTAGATACATTTTGCTTTGAAAAGGATTTAAGGACCGGGTTGGAGAGATGGCTCAGTGGTTAAGATTCTTGTCTGGAAAGCCTAGCAATCTGGGTTTGATTCTTCAATACCCATGTAAAGCCAGATGCACAAGGTGGCATACACACCTGGAGTATGTTTTCAGTGGCTGGTGCACCCATTATCTCTCTCTCTTTCTCTCTCTCTCTCTCTCTCTCTCTCTCTCTCTCTCCTTACAAAAAAAAACTAAATATTTTTAAAAATTCATGGGCTACAGCACTGGCTCAGGAGTTAATGAAGCTTGCTTTCAAAGTCTAAAGGCTTGGGTTTGAGTCCACAGCACCCACTTAAAGCCAGATGCACAAAGTGTATGTGTCTGGAGCTCATATACAGTGCGGAGGTCCTGGTTGTGCCCGTTCTCTTGCTTTCTTTAATAAATAAAGTATTTCAAAAAGTAAACAAGAATTCTTTTATAATCAGTCCTGGAATTATGATCATGTGTCTGAAATATTCTTACATAGAAGTTTTGCACAACCCACTGTCTTCTCTCTTCAAACCTGAAATCTGTATTTGTCTGTTCATTTTATTATACATATATTTTATTTCTATAATTGCTCAAAGTTAGTGGTCTTACCTGCATTCACTTAGAACTTTGGGGGACCCCCCAAAAAAATGGAGGACTAATGTTTCTCTCATATTTTGCGCTTCTGGCCTTCTTTGCCAATATTTTGCTTTTGACTGAGTGTTGCATTAGTTGGTGAAAAAAAGGCTACAAGACATTACATTGTTCTGTCATTGTCATATATTTATATAAATTTATCACTCACACTCACAACCAACTCAAAAGTGAAAAAGAGAACCTTTGAGATAGCCAAGGCACTCCTATGGGCAAAGTTTATAAGCATAATTAAAAATTATGTGTATATTAAAAATTCTGAGAGATTTCAAATAAGCACCCTAATATTACAAATTAAGGTGTTTGAAAAAATCAATCGGAAGCCCAATATATACCAAGAAAAATTAAGATTAGAGCAGAAATTAATGAAATAGAGACTAAAAGAATGATGCTCAAAATAAAATAAAGAGTTAATTCTTTAAAAAAGTTAACAAGATTGACACCCCCAGGCAAACTAACCAAAACTAACCCAACTAACCAAAGAGAAGACTAAAGTAAATAAAATTGGAGTTGAAAATGAGTTATTACAACAAAACCCAGTGAAAACCCAAATCACTGGGGATATAATGAAAGCTTATATTCTGAAAAGTTTGAAAACCTAGATGAAGTAGATTTCTAAATTTATGTGACCTACCAAAATTAAAGCCAGAAGATATAAATAATTTAACCAGAGCCATAATGAGCAAAGAACTTGAAGCAGTAATTAAGTTTCTCCACAAATACAGAACCAGATGGATTCACTGACAAATTCTACCAAACTTTTATGGAAGAAACCAACACTTCTCAAATGGTTCCACAAAGTAGAAAGGTAAGGAACTTTGTTCTATGAAGCCAGTATTATCCTGACACCAAAAACAGATAAATATAGAATAAAGAAGAAAAATATAAACTCACAGATGCAAAAATTCTCAACAAAATACTTGCACACAAAATTCACGAACACATTGAGAAGGTTAAATGTCATGACCAAGTATTTTCATCCCAATGATGCAAGGTTGGTTGAACATAAGCAAATCAATGAACATAATTCATCGTATAGAAACACTGAAAGACAGAAATCATATGATCATCTCCATGGATGCAGTGAAGGCATTTGACAAAGTTCAACATGCCTTCATGATGAAAGCTCTGGAGAAACTAGGAACACATAGAACATATCTCAAAATAACAAAGGCTGTATGTGACCAATCTACAGCCAACATTATTCTGAATGAGGGAAAACTTAAAACATTTCCCCTTAAATGTGGACCAAGACTAGAGTGCCCACTGTCTCCACTCATTCAACAGAGTCCATGAGGTCTCAGCTAGAGTAATAAGCCAAGAAAAGTATATACAAGGATAATAATCAGAAAATGTGATGAAATTATCTTTATTTGGAGATGATAGGATGATATTTTAATGACCCTATAGACTGCCAGAAAACTCTTAGATTTAATAAATACTTTCAGCAAAGTTTCAGTATACAAAATAAAAATGCAAAAAAATCAGTGTCATTTATATATTTTAACAATGAACTTGTCAAGAAAGAAATCAGGAAAACTATCCCATTCATAATAGCTCCACCCAAAAAAAGTACCTAGAAATAAGCCTCAACAAGGATGTGAAAGACCTCTACAAATAAAACTTTAAGTCCCTGAAAAAAGAAAAAAAAAAAAAAAGAAGATACCAAACATTGGGGATAATTTCTATGCTCTTGAATTGGAAGAGTCAATATTGTGAAACTGGCTAAATTACCAAAATTTATCAACAAATTACAAAGTTCCTATCAAAGTTCTAAAGACATTCTTTTAAGAACCAGAGAAAACAATCCAACAGTTCATATTGAAACAAAAAATACCACGCATAACCAAAGCAAAACCAAATAGACAGAACACTGCTGTAGGTATAATAATTCCTGGTCTAAAATTACACGATAGAGCCATAGTGGCGAGTATATCACAGTATGAGCTAAAACAGACACATAAACTGATGAAATAAAATAGACGACTCAGACATAAATCCATACAGCTGTGGTCACCTAATTTTCAATAAAGACATTAAAAATAAACAGAAAAAAAAGATAAACTATTCAACACATGGATCTGTCAAAACTGAATACCACCTGCAGAAGAATGAAATTAGATTCACATCGCTCACCCTGCAATGTGAAAAATTAATTCAAAGTGGATCAGTGACCTTTATTCAAAGCCAGAAATGCTGAATATACTAGTAAGTTGTAGGCATAGGTAATAACTTTCTGAAGTGGACTCAGTACCATAGGGAATAGTTCCAGAATCAACAAATGAGACAAGAAATTAAAGATTCTTTCCTGCAAAGGCAATTATTAAATGACACCATGATCACACGTCCGGGCATAGACCATAGAGAAAGTGACACATTCGTGTTCATAGCTGCTTTATTTACAATAGACTGGAAATTGAGTCAACATCAATTCCCACCAACTGATAATTCGATGATGAAATGTGGTACATATATAAAGTGGAGTTTTATTAAGCTGTGAAAAAAAATGAAGTCATGAGATTTTCAGGAATATGAGGAGAATCAGGAAAAAATATATTAAGTGAAGCCAAGACCAGAAAAACAAAAAGTGCATGTTTTCTCTCCTAATGTTTGTACTATGTGAATAAGGTGATGTGAAACTGAGTCTAGGCTATGATTTGAGATAGGAGACCAGGAGAGGGAAGAGGTAAGTGACAAATGGGGGGGGGAGAGGTCAGAAAGAAGCACGTAATATGAAAGCAGAAAAAAAGGTTAAGCTGGGGACCAAGAGAAAGGGAAAAGAGAGGGCAAGAGAAATGAAAACTATGTTTGAAATCACCAGAATGAAAACTAATTCTTTGCAGGCTAGCCAATAAATTTAAAAAATAAAATAAAAATGGGCTGGAGAGATGGCTAAGGGGTTAACAGGGTTGCCTGAAGAGCCTAAGGACCTGGGTTTGATTCCGCAGTACCCATTTACTGATGCACAAAGTGGTGCATGCATCTGGAGTTGGTTTGCAGTGGCTAGAGGCTCTAGTGTGCCCATAGTCTCTGTCTCTCTGTCTCTCTCTCTCTATCTCTCTGCTTACAAATAAATAAAAATGAAAAGTTTCTGCTAAACTGTCTTGATTTAAAAAAAAAAGATACAGCTTTAGAATGAAGAGAATTGCAGTTTGAGGACATGTTCCATATAAATGGTGGTGATGCAGGTCTAGGATATTGACTCATCTTCCAGGACGAGGCCGGTGCTTGTGAATGACACCAGCACTGGCTGCTCTTTGCAACACTTGCTGTTGGATCCGCTGCCATGGTTTAAACACGCACATGACAATTTAGAAGGTATGTGGCCAGGAAAAGTCAGAAAACTTAATCAGACTTCTTTGAGAGTTTGGTTTCTGTAAGTGCCTGGGAAGTACAGAGAATAACTTCCCTTTTCCTTTCCTTTCTCCCTTCCTCTCTCTTTTCTTCGCTCCCTCTTTCCTCCTCCACACCTCTTCTCCTCCCCTATACACACAGTCTTACCTCAGATGCCCTTGGGTGGTTTTTATGTTTCCAGCCCTATGCTTCATTCATTTTCCCCTCCCATTGCTCCTGTCCCTCCCTTTGTAAACATGAACTGTGGATCAGAGCCTCTATCTAAATGGGCTCTCTCTTTGTTGAGAATATATTAAGCCATTAATCTCTGGGACCATGAAGCTGTCTATAACCCACTGCATTAAAAGTCATGCTGTGTGTTTTGTCCCTCCCTGGATCTGTCCAACTGTGAGCCCAGCAAGCTTAACCTGGAAAAGACAGTGAGTGAAGTGTTTTCTCGCCTGGGATGGCTGGTTTATTTGATTTTTTAGGTAAATGGTGAAAACAGTTTGTCATAATTATGTGTGTGTAAGAATTTTCATTGAAGCACTACTTATAATGGTAAAAAAATGAAAATATACAAAATGTTTATCAAGTGGAGAAAGGCTAAAAGTTATGTTCCATCCTTCAAGTGGAATACTAGGTAATGTTGAATAAAGAAAATCTGTATGTAGTAACATTTTTTTTCCATAACACATTCTTAGGTGACAAAAAACTTAAACTGCAGAATCTTCTGTATGGAATGGTCCCGTTTTATGTACACAAACACATGTGTGCAAAACCACAAATGTCTATGAAGACTATTACTAAACTGCTGATAATATACAACCTTTGAGCTGTGGGAGGTGGTGAGTCCTAAGCAGACAGAGACTTTCCTTTTATTTAACAAACCTGTATAAGGTTTGAATTCTTCACAGCGAAAATTCTTATGACAATTAAAACTAAACCTTAACAAATACTTTTCTCTTTATTCACATTAGCTGCCAATTCCTCAGTGATGAATTTTTAAATGATTTTAAGATTCATTGATTTATTCTTAAAAATGAAAATGAAACAAAAAGAACTTGCTAACATGTTAATATAATCCTGCGATCTAATGATAAAAATTAATTAGTGAAATGGCTCTGGAATGGTAGAGTTGACTTGAGTCAGGTTCTGCTTTAAGAGACAAGATTAAAATATAAACTTAATACTTTGAAAACTAACACAATGCTTCAGACTTGCTGAAGTTCAAAAATACATGACTAACCAAATGAAGCTTTTTGATGAAGCACCCATGCAAGACACGAAGATCCCTATTCCCCAAAGGCTCTTCTTGAAAGAGCCTCAGAATTCAGAATAGAATAGAAAATGAACCCTAGAAAATAAAAGAATTCCAATTTGACCACATAGGGATTATAATACAGATTATAATTCCTAGGTGTGTGAAAATAAAATAATCAAACATATCTCAGCCACATCAAGGGGATAACTAAAGGAAGAAAAGCTCTGGAAATTAAAAAGTACTGTGTAGCCTAAACTATAAGAACTAGATCAGCTTGAAGAATAAAGAATCAATTGTGTGTAACAGACATAATTAGAGAAAAATAGAGCAGCAACAAGTGAAAGACAAGAAAGGACTTACTATTTTGGAGGAAGCAACGTATATATGGTGTGGAGTGTCAAGAATGGACTCCTATCCCACGAAATCTCCTGGGATATCTCCACAGTTACGTATCACGGTCTAGAACATGGAATTCACATGGAGAGGCCAGACCTCTGAGATACTGAGAAGCACTTCGTACCCTGGTCACATTCCTGCATGGTGTGTCGTCAGGGCTTCCAAAGGAGGAGGGTGATGAATGAGAAGAGAAGGCTGGATATAAATAACCATGTTAGCACTGCTCATTGCATCAAAAATTCATTTAGCTTCACATTCAAAACCAAAGGAAACTATGTTGGCAGGAAAGAAAAATCTGTAAACCTGGGAAATTTGGCAGCTTTAAAGAAAAATGGCGCAAATGAACTTTCTATGAATTTCCACATGACCAGGCTGAGAACTGCGCTCTTTGTGGAGACTTTGCAAAATTAATTCCATGATAAGCAAATTTGACCTTCTCATAGACAACGGAAAGTTAGTTCCTAATCCTAAAAAAAAGGAGATAAATGAAGTATATAAGTAAATTTGGGGATAATTAGTGCTTTTTCATATTAAAAGATTTCAAGATTATCCAGATGTTTGCACAGTTCCCCAGAGAAAAGTGAAGGCCGTTTCCTGCCAGGATGGAGTGAATTATATAGTGTATATGTAACATTCATTCTGTCATTTAAAAATAATCCCACAAGTTGATCCAATAACAATAAAATGCTGTTAATTCTTGGAAGATGGGAAAAGCCACCTGGAATCATTCGAAGTTAATTTCTTCAGGACAGAAGGCTCCTTTCACAGTTTACCTGACTTGTCTGTAGGTCCCTTTCATGTCCCTCAGGGCAACTTTATCTAGATGGGACTTCAGTTTCCCTAGTCCATCCAGTCTACAGGGCCAAGGTAGAGGGTTTGGCTCAGACCTAAACTGGAACACTCCGTCCCTACGTATGTGTGGCAACCTCAAAAGAAAAATATATATGACATTGGAAGAATGAAACTCAATGTTCATCCCAAATTGAACTTGAGAGTTAAACTCTGAAAGGCTGCTTACAACTTCTATGGAATGGATTTAAAGACCAACACTTGACCCTGTTTCCCTCCTCACCTCATTAGACTTTAACGAGGTGCTAATAGGACCAAAGGATTGCACCACACTTGGAAGCAGGATAAAGTCTTCAGAATCCATGCCTTGTAACAACTGGGGTTTGAAGAGAACCAGGAATCTGAAGCAGCATGAGCAAGTTACTCTTATTACAGAGTAAGTGTCCCCCTGACTTATCACACTGTTATGAAAGTTTTACACTCACACAGGTTGCTTGTTCTAGCTTTACAAATTCATCTTCATAATTTATACGATCATATTGCAAAGTAACAAAACAGCCAGAGAGACAATGTTAAAACAAAAGGGGTGTCCAGCTCAGTGCCAATATTTGGAACCAGTCTCTGGAAGGGTAAGAGACTAGCTAGGCTCACACTGTGTGTGCTTCAGGGGTGGACATGTGCTTGCTGAGATCAGAGCTGGCTTCATTCTCTTACCCTTTTACAGAAAGACTAAATGCACAGTGGCATCCTGTCAGTTCTTTGTGCATAGTTATACCTGTTGAAGGAATGATGTGACCCAGAGAGACCAGGCTGATCCAAAGGATGTGGACTTCACTGGGGGAGGGGAAGGGAACAAGTGGAGAAAGTTTTCCTGGACTGTTTAACAACACTATCATTTGTTTTCTGCTTACCAAGAGGACTATTTTCTTTTTTCTGTTGCTGTATAAATAGTTGCAACACTTGGCACTTCTGACCAGTCTGTGTACCAAGTATGCTACCCTTATTTAAAAGCCAGGAGAGGGCTCGGGACATAGCCAAGTACTTGAATGCTTGCCTAACCTGGGTAAAGCCCTGGGTTTGATCCTTAGTAGTACAAAGAATAAAAGATGAGAGAAGGTAATTTGTTGGCTCTGGGGTTTGGGAATAGCTGCCTTTGACATGAAAAATGAAGTTCTTTCTTATGACACATAGGGTTTTCCTCAAAGAAATTGGCTCCAGCAGAGTGACAAGAAATTAAAAGAATAGAAAGAAAATGACTAGAAATGCTTGCAGCCCATATACACACTTTTCAGTGAGCATCTATGGATTCCCAAAAGATGAATAAGCATCTCTCTTGGACTTCATTTTGAAATTTAATAGGGATGAAGTCAGTATCAGAAAGGTAAGAAGAGAAACAAGCCTAACCAACAAGCGAGGGATGAAATGCTGAACGTAATGGAAACTATTCCATGGTAATGGGAAAGTGGGGGTATCACAGCAAAGTTTTAGGGTCTCTTGGTTGCTTTGATATTCTTAGTAACAGACAAGACTTAACCTCAGCTTCTGTCACCTTTGAAAGATGTAGAAATCATATTGTCCTTATTCCTTAGGAATATAAATAAAACATGACCTTGGAAAATATACTAATGAGACTTTAAGAAATGCATGCCTGTATCTTCACATATATCAACAAATGCAAATGGAATTAAGCAAAAAGCGGGATGAGGGGAAATCTCAGTGGTGAAAGGGACTTGCTTGACAAGCCTGTCTTCCCAGGTTGGACTCCCCATCTGGAGTGTCTTTGAAGTGGCAAGAGGCCCTGAACTGCCCATACCTCTTGCTCCCACCTTCTTCTTCCTCCTCCTCCTCTTCCTCTCCTTCCTCTTCTTCTTCTCTGTCTCTCTCTCATAAATTAATAAAATTTTAAAACAGAAAATAAAAATAGAAAACATTATGAATGGTATCTAACATATAGAGCTGACTACAGTCAAAAGCCTAGGAAATGTCTTTCCCTATTTGCAATTCATCACTTTCTGGATGGAGATTAGCTCCTGAAAACACGAAGGTCAAAACCCAAACCCTCCCTGGATTGCCTGGCATTGACCCACTTTAAAAGCAATCCCTTCTAAGTATAGCCCAGGACAGTTATTAGAATTGTAGAACGATTGATTCCCCCGCATCTTATCTTACCCACCTTCATTTCCCAAGAACTTTGATCTCAGCATGTCCAGCCCTTCTTCTGAGGCCCAATGCTTACTGTTCCTCCTCTCACTCAGTAGATCATTGAGCCCCAAGGTCAGAGGGCACCAGAATTCTGAAAACCCTACAAGAATAAACTATGATGCTAAAACCAGCCAAAATTTTACTAAAAATTAAAATTATTTTACATACTTATGGAACTCAGAGGCATATCGCATCATACTCTTTATTTTTATTATCTATTTCTGAGTCTCAATTCCTAGATCCATCTATGCAAAATTAATTTTTTGTGGTAAGAATAAAACTATTTTATGACCACATTATTGTTGCTTCTATGGATTCTTTTTTAAAAAAAACATATTTATTGTCAGTAATTAAATACATTGCATGAACAAGTCTTGTGATAGTACCCACATTTCCTTCTGGGAGCCCTCCTCATTGGGTTTGCTGGGCCAGACCATGGGTTAGAGGGTTATAGTTTGTATGGAGAGGTAGCCATTTTTTCTCTTTGTGTGTTGTTGCTGAGGGGGGCAATGACTCTGGATATTCTCACAGCCTTGGCTCTTACAATCTTCCAACCCCTCTTCCACTCAGTTAACTGAGTCATGGTGGATGAGTTTTAGGTATGCTTTACTGTTGAGGTCTTAAAAATTTCTGAATTTCTGCTTTGGACTGTGCTGGGCTTCATTGGTGTCTGTCTCAATTATCCTTTCATAGGTCATCTGACTCACTACTCATCTCACCTGTTCCACAAAGGTTTCCTTTGGGCTCTATATAATAATTTATGGGTAGTTCATTTCCTGCCTGGGTCTCAGGTACCATTTAAGGTACTGTTGGCAGAATTGGTTTGTCCATGGTTCTTGCTGTCTCTGAAATGTACAAACTGAATCTCCAACAGAGAGTGAGATCAGTGTAGGTTAAATGGGATTCTAATGGGTGTAGCCTCTCTGTAGATCTATGGTTAGTGGGAGTTTCTCCTTGGAGCCAAGATTCTTGGTCTCCATAAGAATTTGCCTTGGATCCCAGTTCCAGTTAATGGCTCCTTGCTCCTGAGTGGATCTCTTAGCCAGTCAGTATGCTGTTGTTTACCCACTTAGGTTTGGCACCACTATTGTACAGATGAGCACTTCTTGGCATGGGGGTCTCTGCCATATAGCAGTGTCCTCAGCGTTCTCATAACATCACTCAGTGTTGTATATCAGTGACCTCTGCTCTCTGAATATCATTGGCCAATTTCCCCTGGTGGCTCATGTAATGCCTTCAGGCACTACACAAGCTACCATCTGTGAGCTGGTTACCATTCTTGATCTCGCAGGGTCTCTTGGTGTCATGTGATAACACTCTGGAATCTTCAGCAATAGGGGTTTTACCTTTTGCCAGGGGCAGGTATTCAAGAGCTGTGACATAACCTGTCTTGTTTTGGGGACCTCAAGGGTCTCTTTGATCAACAGCTCGAACCAATGACTGGGACAGGGTGTTGCAGGCCAGAGTTTGCCTTGGAGTTAAATTTCCTCCCATTCTGTTCATGGCACCTCTTACCAGGTGATGCTCCAGCTGGCTTCCTTGAGAGCTTGCTACATGAAAACAAGGATTTCATGGTATCAATTCACTCTTGGTTTAGATGAGTGTATAAGTCCCTCCTCCCATACTACCCGCAATTTCCTTCCATCCTCTTTGACAGTCTCTCAATTCACCAGCCAGGTTTTCTTACTGTTCCAGCTTAACCTGGTTAGGGACCAAATATGAGGGGGAATATGTGGTGTTTGTCTCTCTATTCTAGTGTGAGGTCACTAAGAATGATATTCTCCAAGTCATTCCACTTTTCTTTAAATTTCATAAGGTCATTTTTCCTTACTGCTGAATAGAATTCCATCATGTAAATGTACCACAACTTTGATATCCATTTGTCCAGTGATGGGCATTTGGGTTGTTTCCAATTATTAGCTATTATGCATTGAGCTGCTATAAACATGATTGAGCAAATGTCTCTGTGCTGAGGCATGAAATCTGAGGTAATATGCTCAGTAGAGGGATAGCTGGATCCATTGGTAGCTCTATATCCATCCCATTCAGGAGTCTCCACACTGCTTTTCATAGTGGTTGTACAAGTTTGCAGTACCACTAGGAGTGAATGAGGGTTCCTTTTTTTTCCCTGCATCCTCACCAACATCTATTGTTTTGGGATTTTTAAATGATTGCCATTCTGACTGGAACATGGCGGAATCTCATTGTTGTTCTGGTTTTCATTTCCCTGGTGATTAAGGATGATGAACACTTTCTTAAATGATAACTGGCCATTTGTGTTTCTTCCTCTGTGAATTCTGTTGAGTTCAGTGCCCCATTTTGTGAGAGGGCTGTTTGATTTTTTTATTGTTCAATTTTTTGAGTTCTTTGCAAGTTCTAGATATTAGACCTCTGTCTGGATTATGCCCGCAAAGATTATCTTCCAGTCTGATGGTGCCCTATTGGCTATGAGTATGATATATTTGTCTGTGTGGAAGGAAACTTTTTAGCTTGATAAGATAGGAGAAAGATTTAAAAGGGATACAAATTGGAAAGGAAGAAGTGAAACTATCCCTTTTTGCAGATGACATGATCCTATACTTAAGAAAGGATAGTCCTGAGGGTAATAAACTCCTTCAGCAAAGTGGCAGGATACAAACTTAACATGCAAAAATCAGTAGCCTTCCTGTATTCAAATGATATGCATACAGAAAAAGAAATCAGTGAGAATGTCCCCATTTCAATAGCCTCAAAAACAAACAAACAAACAAATAAACAAAAAACTCTCTACAAGATAGGAGTGGGGAAAATTTCCTGAATAAACCTCCAGTAGCCCGGGAAGTACAACAATCACTTAACCAATGGGATCTCATCAAGCTAAATGCTAAATTAATTTATATGATAACTTTAAAATAGATGTGGAGAGTTTATTTATAGATTTGAAAATATTTTTCTAGGGAATGGTTTAATTATAAGGAAGAAAGAATTTTACTTTAACCATTCCTTTAGTGTGGATTTTCATGCAAATATGTGTTAGATTTAGTTCTATTTGCTATATAGATAACAAGACAAAATTACATCTTCAACTATAACTTTAGAATACTCATGTAATATTATATATTGCACAAATAAATTTTAGTCTTATTCTGTGACTTCACTAAGTCAAAGGTATGCATAAATATTTTATATGTAAATGATACACGAAAATATTGTATCTTTAATTCTTAAGGTACTGACAAAGTAACAAAGTCTGTAGGGCCTAATTGAACACTGACATTTGATTTCCTGCTATGTGAAATGACTTACTCATGGCTGATTAGGCATAATATCCCTGGATGTGATGCCACTCATTGGAAATTGGTATAATGTGACCAAATGCTTTATAGGATGGAAACTCATACATAGTTTCCTTGATAGTCATATCTACAGATTTAATAATGGTGACTCATTTTGGCACAAGGCAGCTATAATAAGTAACTCCATGGGCATCCTAATGTAATTCAGTAATAATTAAAGTTCACTAAGCAGAAAAAAAATCTGATAATGTCTGAATACAAAGTTTAGGTTAAAAAACACATGAGATATAAAAATGCAGAGAATATACATTTGTAGAAGATCTTAGAATTTGAAGACAAAAGGAACATTATTGTCTGAAAGCTCTTTTCAGAAGTTTGGTTAGTTGATTTGCCCTGAGAAAATAATCGTGGTAACAGCTACTTTTATTGACAAGTTGTGTGTGCCTAGGTGTTGTATGTCTAGGTGTATAATTATCTTATTGACTATCTGGAACAACCATTGGATAAGGTAGCACACTGCTCATTTAAGGCCATACAAGAAAATAATGCTAAGGTCAACCAATCTGCCCACAATCCCACTGTTGGTGAGGGGTAGACATTAGAACACCCAGCTTTGTGAACCACAGTCCCTCTCCATTAGGAAGCAGCTGCATAGTTATTGAAGATCAATATTCTTTGTTTCGGTCTCGCCAGCCTCCCAAAAATGCTGTGCTTCTAAATGTTGTGGGACATTTCCTCATGACAAGACTGTTACCATTTGCTTTGAGCCTCCGTGTGACATCTGTGAAGGGTATGGTTTTAAAGCACACCCAGGACTGCAAAGATTGCTCAGTGGCTAAGGCCCTTGTCTGTGGAGCCTGACAACCTGGGCTCCATGACCTCCTACCTATGGAAACCCAGATGCACAAAATGGCGCATGCATCTGGAGTTCATTTGCAGTAGTTGGAGGCCCTTGTGTGCCCATTCTGTCTGTCTCTCTTCTCTCTCTCTCTCTCTCTCTCTCTCTCTCTCCTTGCAATAAATAAAAAAATATTTTTAAAGCATACATGATAAGGGTTACTGATAATTAATATTCATAAGCAACATGGAGAGAGAGAGAGAGAGAGTTTTGGAATCCTCCTCCCCTTCCTCCTCCTCCAAGTTCATGTCCTTTAATGCCAAAGAATTGTACACAGGGAAAGAATTAAATTTTAATTACACATTTATTCTAATTTAGTAAATTAGGAAAAGGGGAGTTGGATGGGGAATTTTCCCAGTCACCATGTAGGAAGTTACACAGTTCTCCAGTCACCAGTGTGGGGAGAACACGTGCCAGAGAGTTTAAGAGAACTCATATTATTTAGCTAAATAAGCAGCCAAAGAAAGATAACAGCAAGCTCCCTTTATGATAAAGAGAGATTCATGAGAGAAAAAGTCTGGAGCCTGCCCCCCACCCCAGTCATTAGCTGGGGAGGGAAGGTCTTACCTTACTGAGGCCTGGGTCAGCAGTCCCCTCTACTCCATTGCCATGTGGAAGAAGAAAGAGAGAGCCCACTTCCTCTAGGGAAGAGAATTTAAGTTCTTCCCAGGTGAGTCAGAGAGACAGCTGATTGGTTCATATTTGACCAATCAGTTTTAGCACCTAGGTTGTAGCTCTAACTAGACACCTCCCACTGAAGGAGGGGAGTATTCCCTACAGGCACCTGGCCCTGTCACACACCCACCCCCCCCCACACACACACTCCTCTTTGTAGGCCTGTCCCCCAAAGCTGAAACACCGTGTGACTTTATTTCCTACTAAAAATCAAATTTCTCTGCAAGGTTTGATGAGGACTGAGAGGTGCGGATGGAGGACTTTGCTGTGAGACTGTAGGAGGTATGTGGTATTGGGTGAACGTGGGGACAGCACTCAAGGTTTGAGACCAATGTCACCACTTGTGAAGCATTTTTTTTAAATCCTGTCTTGCCAGTATCTAACTGAATATCTGACACACTGGCTTCAGTGCTTCTGTTGTTTACTGAGATGGTTTAGAGGGGTTACCAGGCCTGAACACGAGAGTAAATTTTATCTAAAGAAAGAAAGAGAGGATTTGAAAAACTTAGATGAGGGATGAGGCATGGTCATCAGCTTTGCTGGTAGAACCTTTCAGATTGTGAAGGAGGCAGAACAGAGAGTGACATTCTAGATGCAGACAATAGAATGATACAATAAAAGGAGAGTACTCCAGTAACCGTGAGCCCTTGTGCAAACTACAGATCTACATCTTAGCCACTAGTCCTAAAGTGTGCATTGATAATTCCATCTATCCATCATCTCATCCATCCATCTTTCTATCCATCCATCCGCTCATCTAGTTATGTAGAGGACCTTTGTACAGCAAAATGAGCTAATACCTACAGAGTGTTTAGTAACATGGACCTGTGGTGTAGTCAGCCACAAGCCACTGGGATGAATCTCCACACCAGGCACAGTTTTGGAAGGAAAGTATTCATTGAAATAACAGATCCAGGGGAAGTTTCAGAATGGTGAAAGGGGCTGACCCCCCTTTCACAGATCGAAGCAGAGAGAGAATTCTATCACTAGCACCTACAAAATAAGCACATTCAAACAACCAAATATCAGGATCTCCAGACTTGGGCTGGGACTGCTCTTTGCATATCTATAGCTGGAATTTTTCATTCACCTCAGAAATACCTTAGGGCTAAAGGCCAGGACAAGGTGACACCTCCTCCAGCCAGGAAGCTAGAGAAAAATTCTTACACTCTTGAATCTATTAGAGGATATGCAATCAAACTACCACAACCTGCAACATAGAAGCATAAGTACTGTTGATTTCATAATTTCTCAGTACTCACCATATCTCTGTGAAGATATCCGCTGCACTAATGAATCAATACTTAGAAAGAATGAATAACTTTCCCAAGATCACATAACTAATGTGTGATGGTGATTTTCTCTTGAGCTCTTCATTGCAATAAGGTGTCAATCATTTGAAGACTTCAAATTCCAAGGACCTTACAATAAGGAGAAGGCTTGTCTATGTGTCTTCTCGGCTTGCCACACCCAAATATCCACACAGGTTACTTACAGGGGCAGAAGTTAGTGACAACCTATTTTCAGTTTAGGAGTAAACTCATACTTCACTTTTCAGACTTGCATGTTCTGATTGCATGGTTATGTATTCTCTTTTGCATTTTTTAGCACATTCCAGGTAGAAAGACGTTCTGACATTGGCAAGATACCACCTCATCACCAGGCCCACGTTGTGTGAATGCCTCTCTGCTCGCCAAGACATCATTTGCTGTTGCTTTATTTGAGGCAGTTTAGTTTAATTTTTCATTATGTCAGATTTTCGTCTCCAATTCTTTATTTAGAGTAAGCTTCACAAAGCCTGTTCAATTCTTAATCCCTTTGAGGGTTCGCACAACCCTCAGACATACCTTGAACTGTGTTGCTATCAAAATAAAAGCTTGGAAGAGTAATTCAGCTGTTGGGAAGAAAAGAGGGTGATGTTCTTACTTTTCTGGACCTTAAAGAAGAGAGGGAAGCCCAAAGCTGTGGTGGGAAGGAAGGGAAGAGAAGGGAAGGGAGGGGAGGGGAAGGGGAACTGGAAGGGGAACGGGAAGGACAAAGCCAGCCACATCAGGCCTCATAGCTCAAGAAAATCTTGCAGTGGGAGGAAGAGATTTGTGCGATCTGCAAAGCACCTGGCTGAGCAGATGTGAACAGTGTCACCCTGGGCCTGTGACTCTTCCTTATGTCCCTGGGGAGACATGGCATCCACCCTCTGAGAAATACTGATGTGGGGGCAGCAGCTCTCTCTCTTTACTCCTGTTCCCGGCCTTCCAGGTCTCAAATGTCTCCTTTCATCCTCCCTTCCCTTCTCTTCCTCCTGGTCTCTTCTCATCCTCCATCTCCTCACTTCTCCACTTCTTTGGGGGGATCCAGTGGTTCCTTCCAGTTCTCCTTGATTTCTTGAGCTCCTGAGGACTCATACAGCTAACCCTGCCCCCTGACACAGAAAGCCTCTCTTGGCTTCCCAGCTTAGTCGAAGGATGGATCCTAGAGTCAAACTTTACTGGTGTGCCAAATTTAGCTCCCAGCGAATCTGAGCTGGCTAGTTCTTTAACTTGGACTCTGTGTGAATGTGTACCTGGCTTTCCTGAACTGATCAACTCACAGCTGTTTTTCTATTTAACTTCCCCCTCCTGTTTCAGTGAGAACAAAGTACTTCCTGGCTGCGGAGCCTGTGCATAGAGTGATGATGTCCTGAGTGAGGAGTTAAAGCATGGAGTTGAGGAAGTCAACTCTTAGCATTGTTTGCCTATTGGGTAATCTTTTCTTCCTTCCTTCCTTCCTTCCTCTCTCTCTCTCTCTCTCTCTCTCTCTCTCTCTCTCTCTCTCTCTCTCTCTCTCTCTCTCTCTCTCTCTCTCTCCCATTTGACCAAGGGCTTCTCAAATTTAGCAGCATCAGGCTTTGCCCTCATATAAAGATTTGGGTGTTCACTGGAGCTACCAGAGAGATGCAGATCTGTGGCTGGCCCCCTGGTGCTCGGTTCTCCTCTGGCTCTTCCTAAAGCCATTAGATTTGTGATGGATTACTGAGATTTCTGTCATCACTTTCTCCATAGCTTCCTGTGGTAGCCCTAGTGACAGACTCTTGTTCGGTGACTCTTCCTCTTAAAGAATGAACATTCCATCAACTTTATTGTCATTCTGTGTCTTTATTCAGTTTAGAAATGTTCTTTATGCTTATTTTAGAACTTTCTATGGGGGATGATGCAATGGCTCAGAGGATAAATCCTTTATAGTGCAATTTAGAGTTCAAATTCACACACCAGCTTCTGTGTTTATGGTGACCAGGGACAAGGGAATGGGAAAATTTCCTAGAAGCTTACAAATGGAGGAAAAGGGTGAGCAGCAAGGGACTGTCTCCAAACAAGGTGTTCGTAAGGACTCAAAATTGTCCTCTAGTCTCCAATTGTGACCTTAGATAGACATATATACACACACTAAACATATTAAAGAAAACCTCTTTGGGTACATACCACAGGGTCTATTTCTTTTTATTGGGAATGATAACTTCCATTGTCTTCCTCTCTTCCCCTCTCCCTCCGTTCTCCAGCTGAGCAATACATGTTCCCACTCCCTACTGAGAGCAAGACCAAAGTTAGTTTATTTCCACCACTTAAGTCACAGTGTAATCTTTCTGGGGTAAATTGTGTGTGTTGAGAACTTCTTATCCCCTGCCCCACAGGTATCATTTATTCCCACCCTTTTCTCTATGTTCTTTTTCTTTCACACTTATCATGTCTAGAAATTACCATTTTTCTATGCACATATTAATCTTAGGACTTAATATAATACTTAAAGCTAGTTCATCTTAACTCATGTATAATTTGAAAAACCTAAATTTAACAACAGACACTAAGAAAATCAGTATCGAGTACCTAAACACAAAACCTTAAAATCGACCATTAGAACATAGCTTATCATCTTAAAAAGAATGTCCACTCATTTTCCACTCACTGAGTTATTCTTAAAAATGTATCAGTATGCTGAGATTTTAGTTGATTTGTTTGACGTAAACTATTACCTGGGTGGATGGATGATATTTTCTGTAAAATATCAAACCAAAGCATTATCAAGTACACCTGGCTGTTCCTCAGCAGATTGGTTTAGATATACAATATAAAACCCACTGAGTTCCCATTTCTCTCCTTAACTGATGCAGATTTTCACTTCTGCTCTTAAAGATTACATTGAATGTGATCTTTATGTTGTCACCAAAAAGATTTCACTGCCAAGAGCATTCAGTGGGGACATTACTGATCTTCCCATAATGTGTGAAGTAGTAGAAGAAGCAGGATAGACTGTGCAGGCTGAATAAACCTTATAAACACTGAAACTCTCTGCAGGGCATTTCATGCATTAGCTGGATTTAAAATGCAGAAAGCACAAAAGAAAAGCACCTCCAAATTTTGACAGGGTGTATTAACCTGCAGATAGTTTTATTTTGTTCTCTTCTTTTGCGTTCATTTCATGTCTGTGATCACTTCTCAAATGCAATGGTCAGCTTTGAGGAAGAAATTTTGGGTGTGTGTGGAAAGAGCTGTTTTTTTAAATATTTTATTTATTTATTTTCAAGCAGAGAGATACAGAGAGAGAGAGAGAGAGAGAGAGAGAGAGAGAGAGAGAGAGAGAGAGCGCGCAAGCGAGCACTGGGGCCACCACCTTGTGGGTCTGGCTTATGTGGGTCCTGGGGAATTGAACCCAGGGCCTTAGGCACTGGAGGCAAGTGCCTTAACTGCTGAGCCATCTCTCCAGCCCAAGAGCTGGGTTTTGAATCCAGATAGATTGAAGTGATAACCCTATACTTGTATCGAGGGGAAAGATTTCTATTCTCTGGATTGCAGGTTTTCATAAATAAATTAGGAATAACAATTTCAACAGGTCATTCTATCCAATTCTATCCATCTGTTAGAATTATTCCATTGAAGATAACATGTAAAATCACTGAACAGTGTCTGGAAATATAAAGTATAAATCAAATATTATGGTGATGAGCAAGTTGCATTTTATTTTATTTATGAACTGACTGAAAGTATAGGCAGAGGAAGACATCCTCATTATGATTTCTGAGAGACTGGAAAAGCTCAGAAAGTGCTTAGAAATCCCTTTACATTCTGTTGCTTCGAATTCTAAGTTCAGTGTGTTTGGCAGTTACCTTAAAGTTTAGTTCACTGTTAAAGAATTAAATAGACAGACCATCGTTATTAAATAACTTCATCTGGTTGACAGTCAGTCATCCTTTGATGTGAATGAATTTATCAGAAGTGGATTTTTTTAGTGATATTTGGTGAGACAGGTGTGAAACACTGAGATTCTAGAGGGGTGTGGAAGGAGGTGGGATTATGGAGCAGGGCAGACCTTTTGGGGAGAGTGTGGGTGGGGAAAGCTTACTCTAGGTGTATCTTCTTATATTTGGCAATGACCTTAACTCCGGATGTCTATCAGAATAATTTTAGGACAGCACCTTAAGTGTTTAAAAGCCCCACAGGTAATTCAGATGTTTAGACAATTCTGAACTCCAGAGTTAACAGAATTAGGAACATAGGACACATTTTTCTCAAATTCTCCTTAATTTAGCAACAGGCCAAGCACACAGATTCTTAAGACAGAATATAATTCTTTCTGTTTTAGTTGCTTCTAAGACCAGTTTCAAAAAAATAAGTTAATAATGTGTATTGATTTCATCACAGTGATTTTTTGAAGAACAAAATTTTAGTAATAAGCTAAAAGTTCTTAACTCGGCTCAGAAATGAAAATTTAAAGAAATTTTCTACTCATTATTCTTACAGTGCTTTTGAGATGGTCTCATGATGTAGGCCAGGATGGCCTCTGACTCATGGTCTTTCTGAGTTGGCCTTCCAAGTGCTGAGGTTATAGGCATGCACTATACTGCTATGCCCAGCCTTCCTTACAATTATGCTATTTCATAAGGAGGGTTCTTAATTTCTTAAAGGGATAGAATCACAACAGGATCATTAACAAATTCCCTATCATAATTAATTTGAATAGCTAAACAAACTGTTTATGGCTTTTTATATATAATGTGTTTTTGTGTGTATCATGATGGTTGGGCAGGTATAATGGGTATTATTATTATTATTATTATTATTATTATTATTATTATTACTGGAGGTAGGGTCTCACTCTAGCCCAGGCTGGCCTGGATCTTACTCTGTAGTTCCAGACTGTCCTCAAACTCACCGCTTCCTCTGTCTCCCTAGTGTTGGGATTAAGGGCATGTGTCGCCACACCAGGCTGGAATTATCCTTTGTATTTGCAGGTTAGAGACTCTGAACAACTTGCCCAAATCACAGGAAGATTTAACTGTAGAGTCAGAACCTGGCCCAGCAATTTGATGCTGAAATATGTATGTTTTCTGAATGCTCATTATTTTGAATTTCATTCTGACTTTTAGATTCTTCAGTGAGCCTTGATAAAATTTTGTGTAGTCAACTATTTTCTGTGCAGTAGAAGTGCTGTCGAAGACTATGTGCAGAGAAAATCCCAGCGCTATAGTGATTTTCACTCTCAAACTTTATTATTATTATTATTATTATTATTATTATTATTATTATTAGTAGTAGTAGTAGTAGTAGTAGTAGTTGTTGTTGTTGTTGTATATTATGATTGGTTTTTGGAGGTAGGGGCTTACTCTGACCCAGGCTGAACTAGAATTCACTCTGTAGTCGCAGGCTGGCCTCAAACTCAATGATTCTCCTACCTCTGCCTCACAAGTGCTGGGACTTTATTTGACTCCCAGGAATCAGAGCATATCAGTGAAAGGGAGACCAGAAGTCCTCACTCAGCAGCTCTTGTCCTGCAGTGCTTTCTAGTGGCGCTCTCTTGTGTGTCCAAAGGGTCCCTATTTGAAGTGGGTGCTCATCTACTTATTGAGCACTCTGATACATGGAACCAGTCCAATTACAAATTAGCTCTTTATTTTGCAATAAGAAGTTATCTGCACGAGTTTTCATTCTAGCAAGCTTCCAGAGTTCTTTTTTTATTTTCTCATATGATTTTCCAATTATAGATTCCATGAGATTTCAATAGATATGATCTCCAGAATAATGGCAGTGAAAATAGTTAATTTATCATGTTTACATTTATTCATTGATTTCTCAAAGCATGATGATACACAGTTTGTATTCCTGATCTCATAAACACACACACACACACACACACACACACACACACACACACACACACACACCCCACTTGATGAAGTGGGGAGAGCACGACCCTCATTTAACAGGTGACTAAACTGAGGTGCTGAGGAACTTACTCTAAACTCAGAAACCCTTGTCAAGATCAGAACTTTAGCCTATGCCTGATTCCAGTGTCTGCAACCCACTGAAGTTACCCTGAAATCCAGGCCTCATTCTACAAGAATTAGCTTCTTACAAAGTGTCAAGGTAAATCTCTTTTCTCTGATTATTAGCCAAATCGAGTGGAGAATAGAGGGGCATGGAGGAGGGAAGTATTGTTTTAACCATGCTGGTGGAAACCTCGCTTCCCTCTATACTATTTTCTAGATTTGTTATCTATTGCTCCAAGAATATGTGTGCAATTTCAGCTGAAAATCCCCCTCTTTGCTCTTGAACAGACTATAAAGAAGATTTATACTTCACTCTTCAACTGTGTGTCTGAAAATGACCTCAACTATGTAAAGCCAGTGACTCGGCCAGCAAATTTTACAAACTCGAACATTTTGAATTCATTGAACTTTTTATTATCATATGGATTTACTATAAGAATGACACCCAGAGACCAGATTTAAATGACGGGAACTCAATAGGGGCGAGCAAATATTAGTGTCAGGGCTGAGACTTTATAGGCACAAATACACTATAGAGACATGAAATGTTTATCCTTTTATCTGCGGTTGGGCAAAAATACTAAAAAAATGTCAGATGTTTGAATTTTGGAAGTTGAGAAAGGATCTTGGAGTTTCTATTTCAGGAGTACCCCATGTGAGAAAGAAAACCAAAAGTGTGGCGAGAGAGCTAAAGGCCATCCATACAGAGTCAGAGGGTTCCTTATTGAGGGACTCTTATTTGCTTTTAAGAACTTAATCCTTATTGAATGTGAATTCTGTCCTGGGGGGGGGGCTAGGATAGTAGTGAGTCTGATATATAAAATCAAATAAATATGCATTGACCCTTTTGCAATGTTTGTCATGGTATGTTGTGATGAAGAATTAGGGTAAGCTTTCTGAACTCCAAGGGTTGAGCATCCATGAAAATGAAGGCAGGGGTTTGCTCTGCTGACTGAAGGAATGTGGCTGAATTGGGGAGTGACAGGGAGCCATTTGTGAGGCAGCGACTCTGGGAGCTGGACGGGGGCCTGGCTAATGGGGCATGCTATGGCTGGAGTTTACATAGCTCCACAGGAGGATTCTTGGAGCACTGATACAGAAGGACATGCCTGTGTGCACAGTCACATGGTTTAGCATGAAGGGATGGTTTTGACCAGTGCTGAGGACTAGAAAACAGAATGAAGACATAGCAAGAATAGACCTAGATTGACAGACTTTGTAGAGGCTATGGCTGAGGGAAGTGTCTGAGTCTAAGGAAAAGGCTGAGGTATAGACTTTCTCTAAGCTAACACAGATCTCAGAGATGAAATAGAAAGTAGATTTTCTTCTATTTAGCCAAACCAAGCTCAAAGAAAATTGGCCAGCATGAATACAGAAATAAATCATTCCAAACATGATTTATATGCACATGTAACGGGTTCTCAAAGCAGGTACAAAATATATATTCTAGTATCATGCAAACTCTATACAATTTTATAATTTGTAGATCCTAAATAAGAAACCATGACTCCCGGCTTCCATTGTTGACTCCCATGAGGAGCAGTTATTATTGATGTATTTTGCAAGAAACAAATAAAACAAGTCAGTTGGCAATGGATAGAGGTGTTTCTGAAATTTCTTCTCACTTTCCTTTATTGTGATCATTTAAATCTGCTTATAATAATAATTATTATTATCATAATACTCTGAAGTTTTTATTTGCATAGAAGACTATGTTCAGAGTCACAGTGGATCGAAGTCCCATGAGTGTGATCAGTGACTATCCTGGAAGGCTGTTAGGACGTTTGAAAGTGGATCCATCAAAAGAAGCCAAGCTCTGAAGATGTTAAATTTGGCTTTACTGATCTCTCACTGTCCTATGTTCTTTCTTCCCCCACTTTTATCACCCAGCCTTGTCCTTCCCTGTCTCAATGTCTCTCGTTCTTTTCATGTGCTGACTCTTTCTTCTTTTTCTTGTCCACATAATGTTCCAGCCCGCATCTCCTCTCCCCTGGTTTTCATATTCTTTCCTGGAGAAAAGCTCTTGAATGGCTAGACTCCAGATAGTTCTCTGTCATGGGGCCCTCCTGGCTTTCTGTTCTTTCCGCTTTATTTTATTAATTAATATCTTTATTATGAATAATTATATACATTATTTGAGCAAATCTTATGAAGGTGCCCCCATTTCTCTCCTCTCCGTCCCCTACCCACTGGTGTCCCTCCTCGGTGCGCATCCTGGATCTGTCCATAAAGTAGGGAGTTAGGAACTGCATCAGAGGTAGCAAGCTTTTCTTTTTTTTTCTTTCCCCTTTGTGCATTGTTCTTTCTCGTTTAATGTTGAGAGTTATCAGCTTCTTTTGTCCATAAGAACCTGGGAATGAATGTGCTCTGGTTCTGCTCTTCATCTATCCTGAGAACTATGGGATGTGAAGCCCCAGCTCTCTCCCTTTCTCTCTCACTCTTCTTGCTTTTAAAAAATATTTTATTTATTCATTTTCAAGTAGAGAGATACACACACACACAGAGAGAGAGAGAGAGAGAGAGAGAGAGAGAGAGAGAGAGAGAGAGAGAGAAAACACCAGGGCCACCACCTTGTGGGTCTGGCTTATGTGGGTCCTGGGGAATTGAACCCAGGGCCTTAGGCACTAGAGGCAAGTGCCTTAACCGCTGAGCAATCTCTCCAGCCCTCTTCTTGCTTTTAGTGTATCTCTCTCACTGTCTCTCTCTGTCTTTCTCATTCCCTGTGTCACTGTTTCTTTCTGTCTGTCTGTAGCTCTTTTTTTCTCAGTATTTCTTTCTGTATCTTTCTCTGTCTCTCACTATCTCTGTCTGGCTCTCTTTCTCCCTCTCTCTCATGGGTCAGGGCAAACGTGAAGCCAAGCATGCATTTTAGGGTTCCTCTGGAGAATTTGACTGTGGTTTGCTAGGCTTTCTCTTTTCACCTGTCCCAGCCCTTCTCTTTGTCGTCACATCCCTCTTCTACATCAGTCCATGTCTGAAGGTCTGTTTGTGGGATACCTGACTTAAGGCAGTTCCTTACCTTATCTAGAATTATTTATGCTTAAACTGCACTTACTGGAATGCCTCACACTAACAATGGGACAGCATGCTGATGTAAATCAAAGGTTATAGGAGAAGGAATTTAAATAATGCAGAAGATGTCCAAATTGCCTACGCATAAAGCAAGGTTTGCTCATAAGCTTAAGGTAAATTCTATCTTCAGATCCAAGGTACTATTTTTCTCATCTATAAAATAAGGAAAATATCTTAATAACTTCCTCACGAGGTTGTGGTGAAGTTCAAAGAAGATAATGGAATTACTAAGTGCTTAGCCTGTGCTTAATGCATAGTAATCACTCGTTAACATTGGCTAATTTCTTCCTAAGTATATTGTATACTGGCTAATATTAATAACTTTAAATTAAGACAAATTGAAATGGAATCAAAGTAGCGCTTACTACTCCATTAAAGTGGGACTTTGAAGCAGTACTTTACCTTTTCTAAATGTCGCTGTTTCCATGTATAGAGATCAGACAAAGTACCCGGAATGGGGAAAAGTGGGTTAAAATCGATCACTGAGTAGAATTATAAGCACCAGGTTTATTTAGAGATTGAGATCTGAAATTAATGATTCACAAAACAGTAATTATCAGTGGTAATTATTAATATACTTTATGTGTTAACATTTGATAGAGCTGAGAGCTTCTCTTTAGGTATGAAATGCATGGACTCTACTTTTTTGGGGGGATTTCTTAGGGAAACTGGTTAGCTTTATTAATAAGGACACTAATGAGACCAAGTTTATCCATTTGATCTCAGTGTGAACCAGCGAGCTCTGCTCTGTTTCATGATCACAGAGGACTTTTAATCTGTGGTCATTATGTAGATTTGTTATGTTCAAAGTAAAGACACTAATGGAATTGGTCAGAATGAACACACTACTAAAAGGCAAACAGAGAGAGAGAGAGAGAGAGAGAGAGAGAGAGAGAGAGAGAGAGAGAAGGGGAGAATGTGTATGTGATAATGTAGCATGAATAATTAGATCCAAAAGGTCCAGGAGGGATTAGGTACATATCAAAGTGTTAGTGTAGCTATGGAATACATACACTAGAGACTCGTGACAATAACTGAGGGAAGATATTCAAAGAACTTCAGCTATTGTTAATAAATGGGAAGACTCATTTTCTGAAAGGAAGGATAGCATGACTTATGTCATCTGTCAGGGCCTTAGTTCTAGTGACTTTTAAAAAAGAGTGGTGATATCTTTTCTTCATGTAAGAATTCACTTGTTTAAAGATAAATGAGAAGAACACATTTTGGACTCTTTATAAGAGAGGTACATTATTATGCTAAGTCAGTCTATTATTTTTGTGACTTTCTTTATAAAACCCTTAAGAATAGATTAATTATATGAACATGGAAAATAATCTCACCCTAAGACAGCAAACCACAGAGATAATCACAGTTGATTCAAGAGTTGCTGAATATAGTTCAAGAAAGAGCCGAGTAGTTCCTTGAGCCTAAGTTGGAAAAGAGTGTCAGAACCCAAAGAAAAGGCTATGTCGGCTTCATCACCCTTCATGCCATCCATGACTGGGTGTCACATTCACAGAGCGTCATGGTTCAGTTTCTTGAATTAGGTTCTCTAAAACATTCCATTTTTCCTGCTCACCTTCTTCTAATTCAATTTGTCCCTGGGCTTGATTTTCAGCCTCCCCCACTTTTTTTTTTCATTCTGATAGAATTGAGAGCTTTTCCTATGTGCTGAAGTCTTTCAAACTGAAACACCCCATTTGCCAGTGACTATTAAGTTACCTTAGTTTTACAAAAAAATAAAGAAAGACAGACAGAGAGACAGAAAGAAAGAAAGAAAGAAAGAAAGAAAGAAAGAAAGAAAGAAAGAAAGAAAGAAAGAAAGAAAGAAAGAAAGAAAGAAAGAGAAGAAGGAAGGAAGGGAAGGAGGGAGGAAGGAAGGAAGGAAGGGAAGGAGGGAGGGAGGGAGGGAGGGAGGAAGGAAGGAAGGAAGAAAGAAAGAAAGAAAGAAAGAAAGAAAGAAAGAAAGAAAGAAAGAAAAAACAAAACAGTTTCTCCAAAACACACTTCTCTATTGCTCTTATCTAGCAGATTTCTTCAGGGCTAAAATTTACTTGCGAAAGAATAGACTATCAGAAATGTGACTTTTTTTTTAAGGTAAATGAAAACATTCACTTGCTACTGAGTCAGTAACATTATCATGAAGAAATAATTTACAATTTCAAGAATGCTTGTCTAATATAATTACAACTAGTAATGCTGACTAAATACATTACAATAAGCTAAATGAAAAATATATTCAGTCAATATGTTTAAGTTATAGAAAAATATTTAGGTGATGTTACCTGCTTGTCGTATGGATCTAGAAAAACCCTCACATCGGACTCCATAGTAGGGCTTCCATTAAACATGTCTTTTATACACCTAAACTTCATAGAGACTATGCATACTAGAAGGTAATTTTTCATATTATATTAGCATTTATTAAGTGTAAAAATAATTGGCTTTATTGTGACATATTAATACATACATATAATATACCTTGATTCACTTATTTTCTCTTCTCCTCTCTCCTTCCCTATAATCCCTTTTCTACTTTCATTGATTTTGCTATTATTTTTTATTAGAGAGCCCATATGAGAAAACATGATACTTTTCTTTCTAAGTCTGGCTTTTTTCATGTTAAAATGATGGTCTCTAGTTCCATCGATTTTCCTGCAAACAACATAATTTCAATAATATTCCGTTCTGCAAATCTACCACATTTTAATCAATTCATCCACTGATGGGTACATAGACTTATTGTGCTAAAACAAACATGAATATGTAGAGATCTTTATGGTTTTGGTTCCTCTGTGTATTTGCTCAGGGGCAGTTCAGGTGGACACTGTGGTAGTTTTAATTTTCTTAGAAATTTTCATACTGACCTCCATTATGGTCATACTAGTTTGTCTTCTCGACAGCAGTGTAGAGGCCCCAGATTTGCAAATCCTCACCAACCCTTGTTGCATTGGCTTTCTTGATGGTAGCTTTTCTGACTGGAATGGGATGGAATGTCAATAAAGTTTATTTTGTTTAGTTTTTTTTTTTTTTTTTGTATTTTGAGACAGAGTCTTAATCTGTAGCTTAGATTGGCTTGGAACTCTCTGTGTAGCCCAAGCTGGTTGCAAACATGTGACAACCCTCCTAACACGGTATTTGAGTGTGGGAATCACAGGTGAAAGCCGCCATGCCTCGTTCACTATGTTTTTGATTTGCATTTCGCTAATAATTAACATGGCTGAACATTTTTTTCAACTATTTGTTAGTCATTTCCATTTAAAACTGCCTATTGAGTTCATTTGTCCATTTATTGATTTGATCATTTTTCTTTTGGTGTTTACGTTTTAATTGCTTATACATATATTCTTATACATTAATCCCATTTCAAAGGAACAGTTGGCAGATTTTCTCTCATTGTCCATATGCTGCCTCAGCAGCTATTTTTTTCCTTTGCTCTGCAGAAGTATTGTAATTTCTTGCAGTCACATTGACTAGTACTTGTTATTAGAGAATTCTGAAATTTGATTCTTCTAAATTTAATGGGTAAGGATAAGACTGTAAATAATTAGAGAATAGTTTATTGAGCTTTTATAGTTTTTCATACTTTCTTTTATATGGAATCCTCAAAAAGAGGCCAGGGAAAATAAAAAATCAGATTTGGAAAATCAAACACTGGTTGAGGGCAGAGCAAAGTGCAAATATATGAGGTGACATAGTGTATAAATATACATAGCATGCACATGCAACCAAATTCCTCTTGCACATATTTTACTGTGTGTGACAGTCAACAGTCTTGTTGTTATAGCAAATGCCTGAGATAAATCAACTTATAAAGAATAAAAGGTTTCTGGGTGTGGGAGATTTCTCAGTGGATACAAATGCTTGTTGCACAAACAAGAGGTCTTGGGACTTCCTGAATTCAATTCCCCAACACCCACATAAAAACTGGGCATAGATGCTTATACCTCGGTCCTGTGGAGGCAGCCAAAGACCAAGAGAGATGACTTGGTAATGCTGATTATCCAGTCTGACAAAAAAAATACAAAAAAACAAAACAGTAAAAATGAGAAATTAGAGGCTTCAGGCTCACTGGAAGATTGCATCTTAAAGAAACAAGGAGATAGAAAAGGGGACCTGAGGTTCTCATTTGTCCTCCACACTGCTGTGCCCACTCCGTGCTATGGGTATACATGTGCTTACACCACATGCACGAGACATGCACACACACACACACACACACACACACACACACACACACACAGAGAGAGAGAGAGAGAGAGAGAGAGAGAGAGAGAGAGAGAGAGAGAGAGAGAGGAGAGAGAGAGGATTTGCTTTGTTTAAAATCTTAGAGAATTCTAAGGGGCCCATGAGTGATTGGGCCCCTGATGGGCAGCCCAAGCTAGAAGGGGAGGCAGAGAGCTCTGCTGATTTAGGAATCAAAGCAGAGAAAGAGAAGGGGACCAGGATTGCACTATCCTTTGGACATCAAACCCCCAATAACCTAAAGATTTCTCATTAGGCTCCACCTCTTAAAGGTCCCACTACCTCCCAACAGCAACAATTTGGAGGCCAAGACTTTAACACTGGAGCCTTTGGGAGACACTTAAGATGCAAACGATAGCGCTACAGTCAATGAATCAATGGGGGAATATTCGGGTGAGTCTTGAACTCAAGTGGCTGCCATTTTCAGGTTGTTGATCATATGCTGGGCTTGGCCACAGTCCTGAAAGACAAAACTAGACTTCCTCTACTGCTCTTTTCTCTAATAATCACGTGAGCCCAAAGAGAAAGGAGTAGCCCTGTTTTAATGTCTGCTTCTCCCAATAGTATGGCAGACAGTGAGAAACAGTTTAGTAGAACACATCAGGAAAAAAATGTGTTTTGGATTTATTTTTATGATATGTATTTCTTTTGACACAAAGATTATTTTTTTAAAAACAATTTAATTTAAAAACCCCGTTTAGTAGGCTTTCACTCAAGACAGCAGCAAACACAATTGCCAAGTAGCTGGAGGAAATGATTTCTCAAATAGAAGTGGAAGTGTATTAATTCCCAAGATAGAAGTGTGGTAAGTTCAATGGAATTAGTTTGTAAATTTGACTTGGTAATGAACCACTGAGGTGAAATAGAAGGGCCAGAAATTTCCCCTAAATCATCAGCTAACACTGGGTAGCCGAAATGTCATGACACTTTCAAGTCATATTTTAAGCAACCAGTGGAAATATTAGTCAATTCTACCACAGGACAGGACAATAAGAGCTGTAATTCACATGTCTTGAAATTATGCACAGAATATAAGCCCCTCGGGGGGGCATCCTAAGGAAAGAAGAACCTTTATGCTTTGTCTAGAGCCTTCAAACATTAATAGAAAAAATGTCCATGAACTCATGTTTATATACTGTATTTTCCCAATACAAATCTCTCTTTTTTTTTTTGTATGGAATGCCCAAGAAAAAGTACCCCACTTTCATAAGAAGGATGAAAATTGAGGTAAACTTGGATCAGGAAAAAACCTACTGAGGGATAGAGAGATGGCTCAAAGGTTAAGTGCACTTCCTGCTCAAAGCGTGAGGGGCCAGAGAACCCGAGACTGCCAGAGTTCAAGTCTCAGATCCCACATAGACAGCTGAGCACCATCAGGAGTACTGGAACCTTAGTCCCACAGAAGGGCAGAGGCCCGGGAATCATCAGAGCCCAGAAAGTTCCAATGTCAGTAAAGAGAGACTCTGGCTCAAAAACAAGACCAGGCAGAAGAGTGACAGCTGGACAGCTGATGTTCCTCTCTGGCCACTGCAGGTAAACGACCCCTGGGAGATACTCATATGGGGCACTGCAAGGGCACAGACACATGCATACCCCTCACACACACCACGTCACACAAATACACACACCATATCACACACCACATCACATCACACACACAACACCATTTCACACACACACACACACACACACACACACACACACCACATACACCATATCTCACACACACACACCCCACATAACACACTATCTCTCTCTTTCTCTCTCTCTCTCACAAACACACACACACACACCACATCGCACATGCAAGCAAAAAAAATTGAATATAGGTAAATAAGAACTCTTAAGAGGCATTCATGACTTTCAACAGGGCCTCAGGGAGAGAAGAACAAACGGAGTAAACAATCCATGGATATAGATTCAGGAGCCTTAGCACCCGAAGCTAATATAAAGTTCCAGGAGAATTTTCAGTAAAACAAAAATGTTAAATTAAGTTTACATGTAAAACACTCAGAAAAATAACTTGTTTTCTTGTATGGCACTTTAGTGTCACAAACTAAAAGATACTAGAGTTAAGAAACCAAGATAATTATTTATATCTCTTATATCTATGTATGTTTCAGTCTTGTTGTTTCTCATACCTTTTTGACTTAAATAGAAGCTTCCCGTACCATTTATTTCATTTATTTCTTTATCATCTATTACTGCATGGAATCTAGCATCATTATACAGTGTTCACTGAGGACAGTTTGGTCCCATAATATATTCTTTGTAGAGCTGGGGTAGGAAATCACATCGCGGTCTTCCTGGTAGATAGATCTACAATAAGAATTGCTGCGACAAGTCACCTCTTTTGGTGATGCCTGACTAAAGTCCTTTCATGTGTTAGTTAGAAATATATCTGCTGGGGCTGGAGAGATGGCTCAGTGGACGAGAGTGCTTCCCTGCAAGGTTGAGGGTCTGAGAGGGACTGAGATCGCCCAAGTTCAATTCCCAACATCCACCTAAACTACACACCTGTATTGCTGGGGTTCATTAGTCAGTCAGTGTAACTGAAAACTCCAACTGGAGGTTTATGTATTTTTAAATATTTTATTTACCTGTGAGGAGAGAGAGAGAGAGAGAGAGAGAGAGAGAGAGAGAGAATATGGGCACAGCAGGGCCTCTTGCCTCTGCAAATAAACTCCGGGTACATTCACCACCTCCTTCATCTGGTTTGATGTGGATACTGAGGAATTGAATCCAGGCCAGCAGGCTTTGTGAACAAGTGTCTTTAATGGCTCAGCCATCTATCTCTCCCCAACCCCCAACTTTAGGTTTAGTGTGAGGTCTGATTTCAAGGAAATATGTGGACACTCCATGTTGTCTGGTCTCTCCATGCATGTGTATGCACATGTACCTAAACAATACACATATACCACATAACACCCACACATACTCTACACAAAAAAAAAGTAAAAAGAAATTCATCGATCATTGTCCTTCCATCCACAGGAGGCATTTCAGGATAAATTGGATGGAGCCTGAGTGTGGAAATGGCGAGTCCATTTGAGATCACTGTGTCCGAGGACAGGTTGGCTTCTGTATAAAGAGAGACAGAGAGAAAGCAGCATCCCAAGGGAGCTATGGCAGATGACAGCATAGTAAGGAGAGGGCACCCAGATGACAATCTCCAGAAGGGTGATCTCGGCTTCTCCAAGAAGAACACCTTTGACTCCAAAAGCCCAGGCCAGAGCTCCTTTGGCCCAGGCACTGCCTTGCCCACTGTGGAGCACAGTGGAGTTGTGAAAGAGAAAGTTCCTCTTCCATTGGTCCCTGTTGTGTGGTTGCTAAGGTAAATGTTTAATAAGCAGCCCCAGGTCAGTGCGGAGCTGCTGCTGTTTTATGGCCTGTAGTTGGGAGCAGAGCCGAGCAGAACCAGGACTTTTATTGTTTCCTTAAAGCTTTTACAGCCTTTGCCTCTGGCACTGCTCACTGAACTACCAGGGAAACTGCCATCAATGAAGGATGCTCTCCCTTCCTTTCCCCACAGGACCGATGTGTCCAGTTTTTATTATCATTTCTGATTTTCTTCAAGAGGTAAAGCCTCTTACTTTTTTTAAAAAAAATGTATTGCTTGATAAACTTAAATCAAGAGGCGGTTTTTCTTTAGGTTAAAACCCACAAAAATAGATGAGTGGACTTTTTTATTAGAAATGAAATTTATTAGATTAGTTACAGCATACAGGCTGACAAGGGATGACTGCAGACTGAGGGTGTCGCAGAACTTGGTAGCTTCTTCATTCAAAAGGCTGATGCCTCAGCAGTCCCAATCTGTCCCTGAAATACTAGAGCCACTGGTGTTCAGTCTGTGTTGGAAGGCTGACAAAGCTGGATTCCAGGATCCATGACACAGAGTCATAGACACAGGATAGATGCGCCATCAAAAGACACTGTTCTCCCAGAACATCTCTATATACACTTCACCACCAGAAGAAGGGCTGCCCATTCTGCAGAAAGGACTTCCTTCCTCAATCAATCTTTCCTGAAGACACCATCACAGGTCCACACAAAAGGAATGCATCTTACTTGATTCTTAATCCAATCAAGTTGAGAGCAGAACTTAACCATCACAAGAATATACATTTCTCAAAATGTGTACTTATCAGAAAATATAATCATGTTTATATGTTTGTGAACGTATCAATTTTTTTGGTGTACAGGAGGTGTTTTCAAACTGAATTATGTTCTCTGTTTTTAAAATTGTCTCTTGTAAGTAGCGCAGAATTGAAGTGTCTCTCCTTTGCTCCAGTCTGCAACTGTTCATTTCCTTTTAAAAGGAATAGTCAACCAGATTTTGTTGTGATAATGTAATTATATAATACAATAATATATTGAGCTTGATCTTTTCTAAATTTTTATGTGGTGTTTGCAGTTATCTTATTGCTGCTGTGATAATTCACCTGACAAAAATCAGCTGATAGGAAGTACATTGTTTATTAGACTTTTAATTCCACGTTAAACTGGTTTTTGTTTCTAATACCAAAAGATGGTACTTCTGAATGTTGTCCAATCAACTTTGACTTTTGCCTTTTATGTCTCATGATGAACCACACTGACTGAGCTTATATGTAGTAGTTATTCATGGAGTGATTTGAATTTTCCCTCTTTAAATATTTCTTCCAAAGTCATGTTTTGTCATTAAAAGATACTCAGGGAAATTTTACTCCTGGTAACATAGAGTCAGTCATAGGCATTTTGTTTTATATTTCACTTTAGAAATGGGCAATGATCAATGAGCTGCTTTCAAGGGACTGCAGAGGAATGGCTGTGACCTTGATCTCATAGGTCATCTCTAAGACTGCATATCTGTATTGAGGATTCTGTCACTTTCTCTTGGCTTTGCTATGCTTATGTTTCATTTCCTCATTTTCATTCTCTTCCTTATTATGGCCAAGTCTTCTCTATGAAGCACCCACTATAAAACCAGGAGACAGGCCTCATGGATCAAAGACCAACGGGACCCTAGACAACTGCATGGCATTCCTACTCAGAAATGAATATTGACATTTCCACAATATGCTTAAGGATATAATAACATACTAAATAGGATTCTCTAGTCTGAATGTGCCTCCAAAAGTTCATGGGCTTGAAATTTCATTCTCAAAATCCTAGGATGAGGATATTTGGAAGTATAGCCTTTTGAAGGTAATTAGTATGAGAAAATATAATATGGTAAAATCCCCCATGATGGATAAACTATATATATGTATATATATATATATATATATATATATATATATAATCTTTAGCTGGGGAGTTGGCTCAGCAGTTAAGGCACTTCTCTGCAAATCTGCAAAGCCTTAACAACCTGGGTTTGATTCCCCAGCACCCACATAGAGCCAGATGCACAAGGTGGCGCATGCATCTGGAGTTCATTTGCAGTGGCTGAAGGCCCTGGCGTGCCCATTATCTCTATCTCACTCTCTCCGTTTACTTGCAAAAAAGCAAATAAAAATATTTAAAAATATGTACATACTTATTGTATATATGTATGTACACATATATAAACATATGCAGCATCTACTATCACTTGCTTCTGGAAGAAAGCAAATTCTTATTTTAGAAGAAAGCGTGACAATGAAATCCCATTGTGAACTAATCCACAAATGCCCTCTAAAGTTGGTCCTCCCAGGCTTTTGGTCTGGCTGCTCTGAATGCTGATTGCAGACCAACTGTAACAGGTGTTAAGCAGAGTAACAATCCAGAATGTGCCCAGAGGGCAGCTATATTCTGCTATCACAGGGGTCAAGAGGAGAGTTGTGGTGGTTGAGAGCTACCCATGAGCCATTAAACAGTGACTTTCAGCCACACTTCCCACAGGCTGTCAGCCTCTGTTCTAACCTAAACATAGAGCCTTTGAACAAAGGGAGTGGAAGGGCCCCAGAATCCCCTGTTTCACATATTGTGTCTGAATCTCTGTCTCTACTGGCAATGCTCTTTCAAGGAGTGAATGACCTTACCTGAATACCTACAAACTACACACTGGAACGGTGCTCTAGAACCATGTTGGTAATGAGTGAAGAGATCAAGTGCACACAGCAATGCTTTCTGATGAGGACACAGGTGCATACAATTTTAGTGACACTCAGACTTTTTTGTTTTTGAGTTAAAAAATGACCAGGCTGTGCTATGAGTCAGTGGTGGGCTGGGCTTTAAGTTTTATAAAGCAGATTTTAACCAACTCCCCTAAGAAGGTCACCAAATCTACTAGGCCTCAGGATGATAAGAACTGTGGACATTCAGCGTGCCAGGTTTAGGTTACACGCTTTCACTCTATTTGTTCATTTAATCCTCACGGTAAACCTGCTTTTCACCTGAGAACACCATGTCACAAAGTAACTTCCCCCAAAGTCAAGGGTGAAGCAAGCAATGGAATTGGCATAGAACTCAGGCACCCTGGCTGCAGATACTTTATCCTTAAATACCCAGATGGCTGGAGGCACATTGAGTAGGGGGTCATCTTCTCTTTATAGACCACATTGGTCTGGGCTTCCAGAATGGCTCTGGGATACCCTGAGGACACCAGGGTAGATGGTGGCATCTCCATGCTTAATATACAATATTAGCCATAGTTTGCTCCTGGGGTGTTGGGATGGAAACCAAGTAATGTAACGGGGAGGAGTACATGATGATGAAAATACTTTGAAAAAGATGCCTTTCCCATTTTCATCACCTCTGAGTCAGACAGCCAAGGTTAAAGTTGAAGGTGAGCGTGTGTGTGTGAAAATAGTGTCAGCCATGCCCATGGGGTCATGTGCATAAGGAATGACTGGATACTGGAAAGTGTTACAGCTTACTTTATGGCACAGATAAAACATCCAAGTCATACTTGTATTCATTTTATAACTAAATACCTAAGAAATATTATATTGATTTATTCAAAAACAAAGTACAAGTGAGAGAGGTAAGATACTGCTTAACATTTTGTCACTAAAGTATTCACAACTGAATTTCACATTATGTCACCTAATCTAACTTTACTTTAAGGAGGTTAAATAACATTCCCAAAGTCATAAATGTCATAAGAGAGGAAAATAGTTAAAATCAAGTTTGTCTGATGACAAAGTCCTTGGTCTTTGTAGATCACGATGTGTTGAGGTGGGGAGGAGAGATCATTTGCTGATCAGAATGTGGAATCAGAGTGATTTACTCTGAGGGCTTCAGGGGACACTGAGTATTATCAATTCTGCACACATAACACAGGTTATTCCATTAATAAATGATGCTGAGTACCTCCATCATAAAGATGAAGCTACAAAGTACTGACATAAAGTTACGGAAGGGCCCAGGATCTGACTTGTGGACTCTTGTGATGGTCACCTCCACTCTATGCTTCTAATGGCTGGGGTCACCTTTTCTTTCTTCTTTTTCATATTTATTTTTAATAATTAAATACATTGCATGAGCAAATCTTGCGGTGGCATCCCATTTCCTTTTTATTTCTTGTGCCATGTTTCCTTGCTTTCTCCTTGAAGATCAGTGCATGGAACTCTATCTAGATAAGCAATTCTTCTTCTTCCCAGGTTAAGTGATGGAGGGCCCGAGAGTGTCCTCAGTTGAAACATACTTGTAGAAATGGATGAAAGAAGCATGAAAAAGAAGGAAAAGGGATCCTTCTGATGTCATAGGGAGGGCAGAGTGGAGAGGAGCCTGAAGTGCGAGTGGTTTTTAGCAGAAATTCTCCTTATTTCAGCCCCACAGGATCTGGGTAACTTAAGATCTTGTTATTGTTGGATCTGTTCTTTAGGAAGCAGATTTAAACAGCTGGTAGAGGCAGCCCACTACCAAGAAACTCTTGGTACTGGCATGAAGGGTGTGATGGTTAGGTTTTGTTGTCAACTTGATCTTTTTAATTATTTTGGGTAGGTCTCTCAAGATGTTTACAGGAAGGCAGCCTCTCAGTAGGGGGAAGGATATAAAGAAGCTCAAAGAATCTAGAAGTAAACATCCTTTCCCATGTGGGCAGTGCAGGAAGGAAATTCCAGAGACTCAGCAAGCCATTAAGTCTGGGGAAGGGTTTCAAGACCCCACCCTAAGGCTATATAAAGGGGAAGAAATTCTCTTCTTGCCTCTCTGCTTGTTGGCTGCTGGTGCTTGTTAGTGACTTGCATTTGCATCCTGCTCTCCTACCCTTCCTGGATATCGGAACCCAGTTTCCTTGGCCTCACATTATGACCTTGAAGAGCAGCCACTCCCAAGGGAGACTTCAGGCCTTCTGGGCTGGATTGGGACTGCTGAAGCCTCCAGCCACGTGGACTGAATAGCTACTGGTTTCTTTACTTGTGGACTGTTGTAAGCTACCCTAATAAATTCCCTTTTATTATAATCCAGTCTATCAACTCTGTTTCCTCTAGAGAACCCTAACTAATACAAAGGGTCAAAATAATTATTGTAGCTGCAGCCAAACTGGCCCTCCAATGAGAGGAAGAGATGATTAGGTCTTCAGAAGTATCCGTTGCTATCAAAACATCTTCAGCCAAAGAGGAGCTACTGTTGAATCTCATTTTACCATGGACGTGGGGGTCAGGCATACCTTGTGGGCAAGGGGAATAATAATCAGGCTTGCTATGGGGTAATGTGGAATTTCAATCCAAGTTTTATTCTTACTAAATGATTGCTTTCATCAGAAAAGTCACTGGTCACTAGGGACTGAGTACTTGTGTTATTGTGAATGAAAGGGCAATTTTTCCCACCCTTCCACCCATCATCACCACATACACACCACACCCATATTTAGCTCAAGAATGCTTAATCAGGAAACAACTAAATTGTGAGTAATAAGTTATATTATCAATAAGATAGGGAACTGATAAGCATGCATTGAGTACTCAATAAATCTCAACAACTGGTCAATAAAAATAGGAGGGGCTGTCATTCAGACAAATCTCCAATAGGAAGAGGTAAGCTGAGGGAGAACATGGTACAGAGCTATGCTGCCCCCAGGAGCCAGCATAGCTCTTTATGGAATTTACTGCCCTGCTTGCAGCATGAGAAAAAGCCAGGACACGAAATAGACATGAAACAGACATGTATCTCAGATTGCCCAGACTATCAATTAGAGTTTTGGAATGGCTTAGACAAGAAGGAGACTGTGGCATGGCTCCAAAGAACACCTTAAAGTTCTCGAAAAGGCAGCATGAATGAATGGATGAGTGAATGAATGAATGAATGAATGAGTGAATGAATGATCAAAGCAAGATTTAGAATGAGGCTCAGATCTCCCTCCTAGATGCTCGGGTTCCATATCTAACTACAGTTTCTTTATTTGTAAAAGGAAGAGTGTAGGTGAACGAGGAAAAATTCATAGTTCTTTAACTTGTGTTAAAGTCCCAAGACTCTAACGTTCCCAAAACTGTACAGAAGTGACACATGCCCTTGACTTTCAGTGAAATCCTAGGTGCTTTACCTGACCTGGGCATTTCTTTGTGTGCTTTAGAGCATTGATCAACCTGTATGTGCCCTCTTGCAGCATCCTCCCTTTCTCAGGATGATCTTTGGGAATGACTTTGTATTTGGATATAATTTTAGACCTAATGAAAAAGCTACATAAAAGTATGTATGAATTGCAGAAGAGTTTCAGTAACACTTTTGTATAGTTACCAATAATTTAATTTTGTTCCATTTTCTTACTTTGTACATATATTATATATAACATATTATACTTATGTATATATATATGCACACAAGCATGTACATGTGTGCATAAATATACACTTATATATAGTCACATATTTTAGTAAATCTGAAGCATGTGATCATTGATCCTGAAATAGTTTGTTGTATATTTCCCAAGAACACAGACATTCTCCTACATGATCATAGCCCCATGATTAAAAATAAGGATATGTAGATATTGATCCATATTATATCTAATATAAATCTATATTCAACTTTAGTTATGCCAAGAATGTCTTTCAGGGACATTTTTCTTATTTGGGATACAATTTGGAATCATCACCGCTTTCCCTTAGTTGTCCTATCTCTTTACTTTCTCTAAATATGGAATAACTTGCGAGTTTTACTTTGCCTTTCTTGATCATAAAACTGTTAGAGTATAACTTGTATTTTTTATGCTAGTATTTGATCTCTTCTTGTTTACTCTTTCCTTGTGGTACCACTCAGATTACACGTTTTGATGACAGCGATCAGTGAAGGTATGACCTCAGTGTTCCTATCAGGCAGTACCTACTGGCTACCTCAATAATGTTGAGCTTCCTCTGATAACGAGGTTAAACTAAAGTCTGATAGCTTTCTTTCTTATAAAGCTATATGTTTTCCTTTTATAACTGAAATTAAAGCATTAATTCATTTAGTGTGGTTCCAGTGACATCTACTTTAGACTTAGATGTAACTAATCAATTTCTTCTTGTGTTAAAATTTGGATGAGTTCCATTATCTGTTGTCAAGTTTACTGATTTTTCTTTTGTTTTGTTATTTATTTATTTTTTTTATGATAGGATTTCACTCTAGACCAAGCTGACTGAGAATTTACTAGGTAGTCTCAGGCTGGCCTGGAACTCACTGGAATCTTCCTGCCTCTGCCTCCCAAGTGCTGGGGTTGGGATTACAGGTGTGTGCCCTGGCCACCAAGTTGATGGATTCTTTCATGGATGCTTCCAGCCTGCTGATAAGATGATTGGATGTTTTTGTTTGTTTGTTTGTTTTGTTTTGTTTTGTCATCTTTTCAGATCTCAGATGTCATGTATTTGATTTCTAAAAATTTTATTTTGATCTTTTTTAAGTTTCCATATGTGCATCACGTTTATTCAAGTGATAACACAAACTATGTACCTTCCATCCACTCCCTTCACGTGGGATCAAGGTTATCTTAAAGGTGTCCTCTTACTGCCTCTGGCTCATTACTGAATCTTTTTCTTTCTCCAAGAAAATGTCTTTTCCTTCAAGTGTTTTGTAATTTTTGATTGTACATAGGACATTGTGTGTGAAAAAAAAGTGGACATTGAGTGAGATAAGAAAAATTTGTCCAGGAAAAGAAATCTTTTTCCCCCTTTCCTATCAATAATTCATTTAAACTGTTGTAGAGCTGTATCTGGTTTTTACTGTTGTTTTAATTAGATTCAGTTCACATTAGGTTAATGATTCAAGAGTGAGTCAGTACTTTACCTTTGGCAGGGCAAGACCTCTTTGTACAAACAACCTTCAGCTTCCTGAACCTAGGAGAACTCTCATTCTGTTTCAGAAAATGGTTTCCAGTTTTCTATGCTGCTAAGGATGCCCCTTGGCTCTGCAGTCTTTCCTATTGGCTCTCTGTGATTCCAGAGGCCTCCTTGTCAGGTGTGGTGGTGTGGATTTATAATCCGAGCATTTAGGTGGCTGAAGGAAAGAGGAATGAGGGCAGACTGGGAAATAGAGGGAGTTTGAAAGCTATTACATATTGTTAGATCTGATCTTAATCACACACACAAAGAGGGAGGGAGGAAGAAAGGGAGAGAGAGGGGGAGAGAGAAAAAGTAGATAGATAGATAGATAGACAGAGAGAGAGAGAGAGAGAGAGAGAGAGTAAGAGAGAGATCTTTCTGCTCTGCACTCCTGCCCTTCCTCTAGCCTAGGGCAGTCTCTAATGTACATCATAAAAGTCTGCAGAGCTTTTCAAATTCTCTTTCAGTTCTCTTGTCTTTCTTAAAGTGCCTGGGTTTAAGATTTTAGATTTTCTATCTCAAGTCTTACTCTTAGAACTAAAGATGCTAATTTTTGGTTGCAGGCATATATATATATATATATATATATATATATATATATATATATGCACGATTTGTGTGTGTGGGGGGTGCATTTGTGTGTGGTTGTAGATGCATGTGTATGTGGAGGTCAGAGGTCAGAGGTCAAAGTTGGGGATTTTCTTCAATTGTTCTCTACCTTAGTCTTTGGAAGCTGATCTCTTATTGAACCTAGAACTCACTGATCAGTCTAGGCTAGCTAGCCAGTGAGCCCTGGGGATTCCTGTTTCTGTTTCTCTAGTGCTGGAATTATGTGCATTACCATGCCAAGCGTTTCATGTGGGTGCTAGGGATCTGAACTCAGGGCTTCACAATCGTGTGGTAAGCACTTTATCCACTGAGCCAGTTCTCCAGCCCCAAGACTGAGGACACCAAGCGTCACAACAGTTAGCCTCTCAAATTCTTACAAAGTTCACTTATTTCTCCTTAAACCTTTGAATGGTGATTTTTTCCAACCTGTGCTGTTCTGCAAAAGGTTCAGGATATTCCCTAGAAATTGTTACTTTTTAGATTTTATTTCATTTTGGCCTTTTTTTCTTTTTGAGGTAGGGTCTCGCTCTAGCCCAGGCTGACCTGGAATTTACTATTATGTAGTCTCAGGCTGGACTGGAGTTGAGTTCAAGGTGATCCTCCCAACTCTGCCTCCCAAGTGCTGGCATTAAAGGCGTACGCCACCACACCTGGCTTCATTTCAGTTTCTCTTTTTCTCTTTTTGGCTATACAATGGGTTGACAAAAGCACCACGATTGCTGATTATTTGGCTTGTTTTGGACATTAGCGTAGAAGCAGAAGCAAAAGTTTGTATCTGATGGCCTCTGAATAGTTCTCCCTGAATATTCAGATATATTCTGGAAAGTTCTGTTTTTGATAGAACAGAGTTTCAAGCTCATCTCTCATTTTCCCTGCTCTACTTTTAGAATCTGACATTTCTCTTAGTTCCTTTGGGTGGAAAAACCAGTATTCATCAGAAGTCCAAGCATGTATTCATTACTCCTAATTGCATTGCTTCTATGACCAGTGCTATTACTTCTAGATTTTTACCAAGTAAAGCTGGGAATGACTCTCTCTCTCTCTGTCTCTCTCTGTCTCTGTCTCTCTCTCTCTCTCTCTCACACACACACACACACAATCTCCATTTATCCATCTATTAAAACACATGAGTTTGGAGCTGGGGAAATGACTAGGTGGGTAATCCTATGCAATCTTGAGGACCTGAGATCAGACTCCCAGCACAGGGATAAAACTCTCGGGCTGTAATTCCAGCACTGGGAGGAGTCAGAGACTGGAAATCCGTGGGTTTAACTGGCTGGTTCATCTAACCACATCTGTGAGCTCTAGTTTCAGTGAGAGACTCTTCCTCAAAGGCTAAGGTGGAGTGACTGGGGAGCATGTCCAGCATTGAGCTCTGGCCTCCAAACATGCAAGCACACACACACACACACACACACACACACACACACACACACACACACACACACAAGCGAAGTACACAAATGCACACATATCACACATATAGGAATATTGAAAAAAAATCAATGAAACAAAAAATAAAAACATGGACTCTTATCAATGCCTTTAATTTTAATCCAACAATGCAATGCCCATTCTAACTATCTCTTCTCCACATTGATCGTGTCTCTGGGTAGGTAACAGAAACTTGGATTTCATGACTCTTTAAATATTTATTGATTCACAATTAGAATACATGAGAATTACATTACAGAGTTGCATCTTGGAGCAACAAACCCTACTAGTTAGACATGGGTATTTGTCTATTGCTTTTAAGGTAAATTTCACATGCAGTATAAAAAAAGAATTAGAGATTTTTGATTTCTTGAGTCTTGATAAATGGTCCCTTAGTGTAAGCTGTAACTTCTAGGGTGCTATTTCCATTGTCCCAGAAAATTCTCTTTCCAACCAATTTCCTGCCTCTTTTCTACAGCCAGTATTATTTTTTTGCACAATAGGTTTTGTTGTTTCCTTTTTTAAATGTTTATTTGAGAAAGAGAGAGAGAGAGAGGAGAGGGGTAAGAAACAGATAGAATGGGTGTGCCAGGGCCTCTAGCCACTGCAAACAAACCTGTGCCACCTTGTGCTTCTGGCTGTACTTGGGTACTTGGGAATTGAATCTAGGTCCTTAGGCTTGGCAGGCAAGAGGCTTAACTGCTGAACCATCTCTCCAGCCCCTGCTTCGCCTTTTCTTGAGCAACATATGATGAAGTAAAGTATAATGAAGCCACCTCTGTTGAGCTCCTATGCTCTGTCTGCAAGAGTCATATGTGCTGTGTAGCAATAGTTCTTTTTTGCTGAGAAATAAAAGCTGGAATTTCTTGTATAGATCTTTATTTAGACATTTGTTTTCATTTCTCTTGGATAGTCAAGAATGGAATAATATAATTTTATATGAAATTGTAAAACTTATTTTTCAAAGGGTACATCAAATCTGTTTCCTAACTCATTTTGACATATTTTTTTTGTGGCTAACATGGCACTTTATAGATTCTCTCACACGTGAGAGTTTCCTTGGCTCCTCCCACCTCCATGGGAAGGACTGTACTTTGGATATGTTTGAAGGGGCTTCTGGGCATTTAAGTAGAATAGTTGGCTTCCAAATGGGCCTAAGTGAAGAGGAAACAAACCTGTGTTTGCACTCATGATCTGCCCTAAATTCTTTTACTGCTCAATATCCATGTGGCTCTTCAGGTCCTAACACCACAGTGAGGATGTCTGCTTCCTTCCACTGCAGCTGGGTTAGGTGTGTAGAGGTGAGAGGTATTTCATGTCCAAGGATTTCCACCCTGAGACAGTGATCTCAGAGATTCTCTTTCCCTCTGGAAGCCACCAGGGGTTCTAGTGCCCAGAAGACAGTCAGTGGACAAGGCTGGCTGAGCAATGGGACACCCCTTCATGGCTGAACTTGGCTCTGGTCCTTGCGGTGTCTGGACATAAGGGGCTCTGTGTTTGCAAAGATTTGGAAGAAACAAAGTGACTGAAGTATTTCTGACTCTGCAGACTTCTGAGATACAGTGAAGCATCTCTTCCCCAAATAGCTCATGTACAATGCTGGCGTGTGTTCACCTCTCTGTCCTCATGTACAGTGCTGGTGTGAGTTTCCTTCTCTGTCCTCGTGTACAGTGCTGGTGTGTGTTCACTTCCCTGTCCTGTCCTCGTGTACAGTGCTGGTGTGCCTTCCCTTCTCTGTCTTGCTTTGGATGATCTTGAATTATCTTTCCTCCTAAGGTCCATTCTATGACCTCATCCCTATCTTTGAATGCAGTGTGCTCTGCAGTTTTCTTATCAGATCCAGACACTCTTCCCCCTTAGCAGCCTTCTTCCTTTCAACTCCTTCTACTCTTCCATTCATGATTATTGATGTCCTGGCATCATCTACTGTTGCCCAATTGTGTGTCCTTAAGTGAAGAGGATGCTGAGCCCTTGGTAATTGTGGTGCTAGCCTCCTGAAGGACTTTGATGATTAAAGTGGGTTATCATCAGTACTCCTCCATCATGCTTCTTCTTTACTGTGGCGGCGGAGTTAAGCTATTATGCTGTGGGCAGGACTGTGATGCTGATCTAAGCAGAGCAGTGCAAATACATTTTCGGATGCGTCAGTCCATTTCAGGTGTCAAACCCAGGCATGGACTATAGTGAAGAGTCAACCAACACAGGGCAAGAGAGCACTTTTGTTGATGATGAAAGTAACCCATTACTTTTCTTTGGGGTTAAAGGAGAACATGTCAGGAACCCTGGTTCTCTTCCTTCAGAACCTTGCCACTATTCATTTGTATTCTCTGCTCTTTTCTTCCTGAATATTCTCTTGGGGGAAATTTAGGATCCTGGTTGATTTTTCCTAGTTTTTCCTAAGCAACTCTTTAACCTCTCCTGACTTAAGTGTACCTTTGTGGTCACTGAACTAGGAACAAATTTAGGCAGAGTTCATAACTGCAACTCATTCATCCTCTCCTTTACCCAAGTATCCTTCCATTCATCAAGTACCCCTCTGTTCATCTCCTGCATGTCCTCGGTCAATGCACTTTTGTAGTGTAAAATCACATAAGTTCAGGCACAGTCCTTTCCTCCAAGACCTTTTTGTTTATAAGAGTTGAGGGGGCAGACAGTCGATGGAAGTGACTAATGAAAGAAAGAAATGACATCTACAAAAGACGAATGAACATGTTTGATGTGAGAAACCTGGACTTCTTACTTTTTGATTATGCAGCCAATTCATTATAATTTCGTATACCTATTTATTTTATATATATATATATATATATAGCACTTTATATAAATTATATAATTTCACCCTGTGCTAATGGAGTCACATAAAAATTGACATCTAAACAATAATGGATGCAGGCATAGTGGATCCTTCCTGTAATCCCAGAAAATTACAGAAGTCTGGGACTACTGGAATAATACCATAAGAGCTTCACAGGAGGCAGGAGAATCATGGTGGATTAGAAGCCATCCCAGGCTTTCATAGTGGGCTATAGAGTAAGACCCTGTCTTAAAGAACAAAGCATCAACAAAAAGACAAATAAAAGTGAGATAGGTATCTGAAACAACTTCAGTGTGATGGGGCAAATACAAAGCCTTTCTTATCCTGTTCAATACACTATTATTGAGTTTTTCAATGATAGTAATAGGATTTATCTATGGGCTCTAGTTCAATGCTCATACTATTTGCATCAAAAGTAGCTAATCTAAAGTTTATTTTAGGAAGAGGGGAATGTAGGTGTATATTTTTTTCTTTGTTGGTCATTATATCATTCTATTATTTGTAATTTGTTTTGTCTTTGTAAGAAAACTGTTGGGCATTTTTGGAGAGTTAATTTAATTCAAAAACTAGATAAAGACTATACAAGTATCTATAAAACCTATAATTTGCCACAGTCGGCTGAAATGAATTATTGGTAGAGCCAAACATTTTTTTCCATTTTAAATTCTAGATTCCAAAATTTGCTTCCCATAATACCCATGCCTGATGCATATGTCCAGTGGTGGCCTTGCATGACAACTTATATTTGAAATATCAGCAACCCTTAATTTAGCCCTTATTTTCTAGAGTAACTGTAAACATATGCTCAAATATATTCTTCCCATACTCCAGTAGCTCTTTGCTTTCCCCTGGGGTATGTGTATGTCGGGCTGGAGAACCATGAGTCAGAAGAGGTTACGTTGGGCCTGAGTGACTCATGTCTGAGGGGAAGCTTCACATGAGAACTTCCCTTAGAAGGTTGAGTAGCAACTGGAGAGAGTTAGCTTTCAGAAAATGGCAAATTGCATGCCTCCTGCCATGGACTCATAGAAGCACACAGTGCACTTGGGAATAATGAAATGTCTATTATTCTTCAATAAAATTAAGGGACATAGTTGGGGAATGGCTCAGTCAGTAAAGTGCTTGGCACACACGTATGCAGGCTTGAGCTTAGAACATCAGCACCTACATAAAAACAAACAAACAAGCAAGCAAACAAACAAACAAATACTAGGCACAGAGGCAGGACTTCTGCCTATAATCTCAGTGGTGATAATGGGGGCCATCAGGAGGCGGGAGGATCCCTGGGGCTTGCTGGCTAGCTAGTTTAGCAGAATCAGTAAACTCTAGCTTCAGTGAAAAATACTGTCTCAAAATTAAAGTGGAAAGCATTTGAGGAAGATACATTGCATTGACCTCTATCCTACACACACACACACACACACACACACACACACACACACACACACACACACAAAACATAGGTTAAAGGCTATAGTCTTGTATCCTTCATCCTGGTTTCCAGTTCCCTGAGAGCCCTCCTAGATGTTCGCTTTTCTGAGTGTGTGTGTGTGTGTGTGTGTGTGTGTGTGTGTGTGTGTGTGTGGAGGGAGGATTTGGGATGGGGAAAGAGAGGGTGGTGGGAGGCAAATATGATCATAGTATAGTATTAATATTTATGGAAGCTGCCAATAAACTATCAAAAAATATTATAGCCAGGCTATGCTATTTTATTTATTTATTTATTTATTTATTTATTTATTTATTTATTTGCAGGCAGAGAGAGAAAGATATATATATATATATATATATATATATATATATATATATATATATATATATATATATACAGAGAGGGAGAGAATGGGTGAACCAGGATTTTATATGGGTCCTGGGGAATCAAACTCAGGTACTTAGACTTTGCAGACAAGTGTCTTAATCGCTGAGTCATCTCTCCAGTCCACTTTTTAAATTTTATATTATTTCATATATAATGAAGAGGTTGTTTAACCAAGGACAAGAAAGCACACCCTCAAAAAAAAAACCCAAACAGCAAGAATTAATCCCTGAACAATTTGTATATAGTTAGTCTTTTGTTAAATGTTCATTAGTGCCAAAGATATATGCATGTTCATGCAATGAAAGAGGTCACTTATTTCTTGTAGTGACTATTATTTTAGTTTAGAAATTTGTTTATAACATCTTTTTTAAAAACTTAGAAGAGAATTATGAAGAATTAGAGCCAGAATAAGAAAAACACTAACTTTACATAGGGGAAGACTTTAGAAAGTAATGGAATGGGCTCTTGGAAGTATTATATTAAAGTATTAAGATCTGGAAGGTAGCCCTGTCCAAGGAATGAGAACAGTTTCAGAGACAGGACATATGTGCCCCTTTTCCACTTAGACCTGACACTGACCAGGCATGCCCTACATTCCATTTTTAAACTTTGAATTCCTAGTTAGTAGTGTCTCCCTGTATTCCAGGTACTCAGGAGGTAGAGGCAGGAGGATCCAGTGATCAAGGCCAAGCTCAGCTACATAATGAGCTTGAGGTCAGCCCTGGTTGCATTAGATCCCATTTCAAAAATAAAATAAAATAACCTTTGATTCCGTATAAAAGTATTTAGAGGACTTTGGTCTTGGGAGTGCAGATAAAAATAATTGGGAAATGAGCTCTGTGAGCATAAATAAAAATAACTATGATCATTTAACTCAGAAAAAAAAAAACCAGGCGTGGGTTACTTAATAGTATTTACTTTTTAAAAAAGAATTGTTTAGTCATAATTGGTGATATTCAACTATTCTCCATTTACACAGCGAGGATCAAAACAAGAGGAAATGGGCCCCAACTGCAGTGTGTGGGATTTAGATTAAAAATAGGGAAGAATTGGCCAAGAAGGACAGATTACTATGAAAGGATATGGGATTTCCTACTTGGGAGGTCGTTAAAAATAGTTTCTCAAATGTCAAGGCTAACGTAAAATTAAATTCAGTTTGAATAGTAGGGCTGGGGACTGTCGAATTGAGAGGTATAGAAGACCATCATAAATAGCAAAGACCTTTTGATCTTGAAATATAATGATTATCTTAAAATAATCCATGTTATGAAGTAGAATTAGAAAATCACTAAGAACTATTATATGGATCGTGATTTCTTATTATTTTTCTTTCTTCCTTCTTTAATCTGGGCAGCAGTTTGGTAATTTGCCAAGCAAGTTATAATTATCTATTGTTAAAATTTAAATCTCTTTATGTAACGAGCACTCAGGAAAACCAGACAGAGCTACTAGGAAATTTTTGTTTTGAGAAACAGCAATCATTAAAAATAAAACAATTTCAGTGTTTGTATGGTTTATCCATAAGCTAGTTTTTATTCACTGGGTAACTTAGAGATGCTCACCAATGGAACAGGAATCTTTGGGAACATAGAAGGGGGACAGGAAATGGTTTCCACCCTTTCAGAGTGTGTGATTTCTTAAAGGGATGGCCAGATAAATAAATCTATATGAAGTTGAGAGCATAGTACGGGCATTATTATTGGATTATGTGATGGGAGTTATCTAGACTGTAGGAGTTGGGTAGTGAGGTTTGTGGACTGGAGAGATCATAGAGGAGGTGAATTTTAAAGGATGCAGAATGAAGGAAAGGCAGGGGATGGGAAGAACGTGTCTAGGAAGGTATTGGGAGCAAAGAGAAGTGAGATCCTTATGCCTGCATCACACTTGATACTCTGAAAAGCCTTGTATAATTACAGACTTTAGGATAAATTCACAGTGTCATACTTATGATTTGCTGGCACCAACATACATTGCACTGAGATCCTTTCTTTCTATGGACCTCACTACCTTTTCAGTGGTGTTCCCATTGGTAGAAAGGGTATGGGAGCTAACCAAAGGGAGCCTGGCTTCATCAGTAATTCTCTAGCCTGTGTTCGTTCTACCACTCCATAACTCTATGATCTTTACTGTTGGATGGTTCCTTATTAAATAGGAATTATGACCGATTATGCCTCAAAGAGTTGTAGTGAAGTGTGGACCTGTAGAGGTAGCTCAATGGTTAAATGCACTTGCTTGCAAAAGCCTGCTGGCCTAGGTTCAATGTGGGTTCAAATCCCCATCACCCACATAAAGCCAGATGCATAAAGTGACTCATGCATCTGGAGTGTGTTTGTAGTGGCAAGAAGCTCTGGACTCTCTCTCTCTCTCTCTCTCTCTCTCTCTCTCTCTCCACAAATAAATAATAGCAGTACAAAATTAAATTAAAATAGTTATGTTAAGGAGTCAATGAATTGATAGAAAGTGCTAGAATTGCAATTGGCACATTGTAAGAGTCATGGTATATGTTACTACCATTAAGGTTTGTTTTTGTTGTTGTTTTTCAAGGTAAGGTCTTGCTGTGGCTCAAGCTGAAGTAGAATTCACTAGGTAGTCTCTATATAGTACTTTTTAGGGAGGCCTTGAACTCACTTTGATCCTCCTACCTCTGCATTCTGAGTGCTGGGATTCAAGGCATGCACCACCATACCCCAGCAAGGTTTATTATTTTTTAAAAATATATTTCATAACCCCCAGCACATGGACCATTCCAGCAATACCACTAAAGAGGGCCCTCAGTTGGTTGGGGACAGAGAGGAGGCATATGGGGGTACCAACACAAGACTTGTTCATACAGTATATAGATATAGATATAGATGATATATATTTCAAGCAAAGAGAGGCAGAGAGACAGAATGGCTGTGCCAGTCCCTTCAGCCACTGCAAACAAACTGCAGATGCATGCACCACTTTGTACATCTGGCTTTATGTGGGTACTGGAGCATCAAACCCAGGCCATTGAGCTTAGCAGGCAAGTTCCTTAACCATTGAGCCATGCCTCCAGCCCCAAGATGTATTCTCATTCTGAAGCATTTAAGACATTAAGTCAATCACCCGTGTTATCTATTGGAAGCTGTTCTCTCCTCAGCAGTCTACATGGGTATCAATCATGTCCACACATAGCCTTGCTCTCAACTCCACAGCCCACCAACCTCTGATCATGATCCCAGGTTTCCATGACTATCTTCCCCCAGGGGATTTATGTTTTGTTCCCCAGTGCTCCTGGGAAGTCTACACACGTTATTCAATATGTGTGTAAAAGAATGGATGAATAATTGATAGGATAGAAATCAATGAATTCATGTAATATTTGTCTACCTGTACTGAATATTTTCAAACCATTCTAATTGCTATGAACAAATGCCTGACCAGAAGCAAATTAAGGAAGGAAAGGTTTATTTTGGTTTAGTTTGGTATTAAGGTGGGGAAGCCATGGCAGGCAAGCTTGTCTTATTAATGCCAGAGTCTGGAAGCAGAGAGAAAATAAGAAGTGGGGCCTGGATATAAAACCTCAAGGTCCACCCCCAGGGGCCCACTTCTCCAGTTAGGTTTTGCCTCCTCGTAGTTCTGCAACTTTCCTATACATTGCCTTCAACTAGGCACCATATCCTAACAGATGACGCTTTGCATTTTAGCCATCTTATTGTACCTCTACCCCTATAGGCCACATGGTCCTATCATGACACAAAATGCATTTAGTCCAACTTAAAAATCCCCATAGTTTTTAATTGTATCAACACTGTTCAAAAGTCCAAAGTCCAAGTCTGTTCTGATACTTAAGACTATCCTAAAGGAGCATGGGAAAAAATAGCTATAAAAATGTGTTTGAAAATACCACAATTATACTGAAAACACTGACACTAATTAAAATTCATATTTCAAAGTTTAAGGCTATCATTGACTGCATAATATTAACAACTTTATTTTACTTTATAGATTCATTCACAGTAATCAAGACAAGCTGGATATCCCCAAAAATCACACTTGAGTATAGAAGTCAAGTGATAAAGAGTGTGTTAGATTTCTGTAATTATTAATCTATAAAATCAATTGATGTGTAAGGCAGAAAGATATCTTGGCTCATAGTTTCAGATATTTCAGTTCATTGTTACTCAGCCCTGCTGCTTTAAAGCTTGTGGTGAGATGTTACATTGTGAATGGGAACTTGTGGTGGAGAAAACTATTCACTTCATGACAGCTAGAAAGAAGAGGGGGAAGAAGAGACTGGCATCCCACAATCCTCTGCAAGGGGGTGCTCCCAATCACTTCAAGGCTTTCATGTATGTATGTATTTATGTATATGTATATATGTATGTATGCATGCACCTGTGTATATGAATGTGTGTGACGTGTGGTGTATGCACGTGCATGCAGATGCACACACCCTCTGAGTATGTGTGTGAAGGCCAGATGAAGTGTCTTTCTCACTATCTTGAGATTGGGTTTCTCCCTCAACCCTGAGCTGCTCTTCAGCTGCAAGCCCCAGTGATTCTCAGGTCTCCGGCCCTTGCTGATTGGGGTGACCAATGTATGTGGACATGCCTAAGTTTTGTGAGGTGGACTTTGGTGGTCTCTAGCCTAAAAGGCACTTATGTAAGCGGCAAGCATCCTCAACCATGAGTGTCTCTTCAACCCTACTTAGAGATGTTCAGCTGGGCCTCACTCACCCCTTGAAGATTCTACAACCTCCTGATAATGCTACCCCAAGACCAAGCCTTGGGCACTTTGCCCTTTGATGGACATTTTGGATTGAAACTATTGCACAAGGAGAGGAATGCAGACAGATGATAATTAACTTCCCTGGCTTTAGATCCTCTTTAGTTTGGATAATGGACTCTCAATTCATTTCCCTCTGAATCAAAACTCTGTAAGGTCAGGGACTTTATGATGCATTTGAGATTATTATAATCTGGTTTTCCTGAAAGTAGACTAGTCGTTTTTCCATTTAAACCATATAATTTTATTAGTCACATAACCATTCACTTTAAATTTCCTATTGATTTTTTATCTGAACAGAATGAATAACTGATAATGATAACTGAATGATGAGAATAGGGAGTATAAACATCTTAATAAAATAAAATAAACCTAGGTTGCTTTACCTGAAATTAACATATAAGATCCTATTATCAATATATTAATAATATTAAATAGCACTACTTCTTAGTTATCAATACAGTAATTCAAAGCACTTTAGTGTTGAGTAATCTTAATATTTAGACTAAGATGATCAAAATATTTACTCTCAATAGAAAATATATTATAAATTATATTTATGGAAAAAAAAAAACAAAATAGGCTTTTGCTTTTGTCTAAGGATGCTTTCTTTGGGGAAAGAGGCATTTGAAGGTCATACATACATCACTAAAATAGTTGGAATATCAGTGCCCTTTGCCGGGCATCCTAACAACCAAGTGAGTTAGCTGCACGGTGGATCAGGTCAATTACTAAAAATAGAGAGAATGAAATTAAGCATAGCAGTTTGGTACGACTCTCCTCTATTAATTGGATTGTTTAGTGGTTGAAGCAACCCAACATTTAGCAATTGGAGTTAATTAACATAGTCAGCCTCACCGTACTATGGCTATGCTCCATCAACTGAGCTATGGAAACAGCCCAGCTGTCCTGATTCAGAAAGTCATGCTGAAACTATGATCAAAAAGACACTGATATGCTAACATGACCAAATAGGAAAAGACCTATGTTCATTGGTCCTGGTGGCCCAAGTCTGTGACTCCCACACTCAAGAGGGTAGGGCAGAAGGTTCATGAGTTCTAGGCCAGCTAGGGCAACATGGGAAGACACTGTCTCAAATTAAATAAACCCCCTCCCAAAAAGAAGAACTGTAATAAAACTAAAACAAACTATAAACCTAAAGAACAAAGATCCACATTGATTTTTGTCATCAATAAGGAAAGAATTCTATTGTATCATTTGCAAAGTTAGCCTTGATTTTTATTTTTCTAAAACTTTCTAAAGTGTATATCTCGCTTTCCTTATAAACTCGCTGTATCTGTCCCTTTTGGGGGCTACTGGTGGTATTCTGGTGGTATAACATAGTGGCTAAAAGATGTAGGATGAGTCTTGCTATTTTAACGTTTCTCTACCTTAATATGAAAGCTACAGTATCCACATTCTAAGGTAGTTGGGTTAGGGGAGACAACTCCTTAGCATATGGTGAGTGCTGAAAGTGAACGTTCCATCCATGGCAGTTGATTGTGTTGAGTGTGTGTGGATAGAAGTCAGGAGTGGATGGTCATTGCTTCCCATTATCATCTGATGGAAAGTTTTGATGAACTTTTGCTAGGAATCAATGATGCCAGAACGGAGTGAGAATATGCTTAGAAAAGAGGCAGCTTGGGAAATAGGAATCCAGGATACTGTTTAAAATCCATATAATCTGCTTTCCTCTTTCATTCTCTAATGATAGGGTAGCATTGGTAAAACTCAGTACAACCAAATGAGGATCTAGTTCAATCAAACACCGATCTTAAGCGGTGTATCTTGTGATGTAAAGGGTAGTTTTTTTAATGTATATGAATTAAATTGGATCTAACCATTGGATTAGCGGTAGAGAGTGGCAGGTATACTGGATAGAGAGATGGTTAAAATTATCTCTGGCTTATACAACTGAGGGTACATAAAGACAACTTATACAACTTATACAACTGAGGGTACATAGAAGGATCAAAGAAAAGACTAGAAGATGTCAAAGACTGGATGTCAAAGGAAAGAATAGAAGATCTCAGAATCAGAAGCCTGAGTGTAAGTGCTCACGAGACTGACATGGCAGAACCCGGATGGATGGTTTGTGGTAATGGCACTGTCGTCATAGAAACAGTCACACATCTGTAATCGCAGCACTTGGAGGCTGAGGCAGGCAGATGGTTATTTCAAGGCCAGTGTAGCTATAAAACAGCCAGCACCCAATGAAAGAATTGACACAGATGACACAGCATGGCATCTTACATGACCTAAGGACCAGGCCAGACATTACTTCTTTCACTGCAGTCTTTCATGCTTGTCTTTTGAAGTGAGGAAGTCCCCTTCCTATAGATGCTAGAGTTTAGATCTGGAATTTCTCTCAAAAGTTCTTAGACTGGGTCCCTAGCCTGAAGAGTTCTTGAGTCATGGCTTTACAAGAGGTTAGGGTGCTGGAACATAGCACACTCTTTAGGCAATGCTCTCTCACATCCCACGACAAGGTGAGCAGCTTTCTCCACCACACACATTTGCCATTGGGAACTGCCTTGCCAGAGGTCCTGTAGCATCTAGGTCACTGACCCTGAACTAAAACATCTGATACCATGAGCCATGTTTCTCTCCTTGCTTACCAGTTTGGTGCACCCATGTTTGCAGGACCCCACAAATACACTGTATTTCCTTCTAGGATTTTTGTCCATTATTTTTGAAGTTCATGTACACTCCACATGTATATAATACAAAGTCACTTAGCAGATAAGCAGGGCAACCTCTGCCTCTGGCATGATGCTCAGTGGTGTGACCAGGAAGTAGGTCATGGATTATGCAATGGACTTTAAACAAGAGTTGATTTTTCTTTTTAAAGGTTATTTCAAATGTCCTTCGATTGTCAAAATTTGCCAGATATTAACCTAATAAGGAGAATGGGGATACTGAATAGAAACCAAATACAGAAAAGTCACGTGTGAGAAAAATATGATGTTTACATTAAATAAATTATGGGGTTAGGGTTCTAACATCTTAAAGCACATTGGAAAAGACACACAAAGCTCATGTTCTGAATCGAAGGTCAGGCTGTTGCAGGGAAGCTGCATGGTGGATACATGTAGTATAGGTCTAATCTATGTTGCTGTCAGGTGAGGTGTGGGAATGCCTTTCAGAGACACAGGGACCACTTCCTGTGCTGATCACCAATCCCAGTGCTGACACAGGCACAGATGCCCGGTCCATCAGAATATGGAAATGTCCTTCCTGCTGGGCACTTGCATTTCGTGGTGGAGGGAAGTTTGAAATGTGTGAATGCAGAAAAAAATTCATAGCTTATTTTTTATATAAAAGTGTCCTAACAGAGAGCAACAGAGAAGCTACACCCATTAGAATCTTGCCAAATTAACACCGTGTGTCTCATCTAACCTATACTGATCTCATTCTCTGATGGAGATTCTGTTAGTATCTCAGGGCATAGCTGTGGCCTGCCTGGGGGCTGGAGTGTCCAGAATTCGCTCGAGATTTATCGGGGCCTCAGACTTGCCTTGACTTCCTTAACAGAAGGAGACATTCCCAGAAGCCTGTGGGTCTCAGCACAACCCTATATCCTCCATGCCTCTTTGCAGGGTCCCACAATACATGTGTAAAAATAAACTGAGGATGGTCCCTAAAGTCAGTCCAGTAAAAGTTGTCAGAAGAGGGGATGAGGAACAAATTTCCTAACAGGAATGTTGATTGTAAATCAGATTACTTCATATTTTCCAATTGCTATAATAAATGCAGAACTTGACAATAAAATATTTGAACATTGTTACTGCATAATGACTCCAAAGATGCAGGGAATCTTGCTCTTCTGATACACATAAGAGATTGGGAATCTACTCATTCAAAAATGGATAGTAAAGAAAGCGAGAAGGAAAATACCATTTAAAAATATTATAGGTCATGGGAGTGAAGATTTATTACCTTGAAACTTCATCAGAAGAATAAAACCCAGATAATGAGTTCTTGAATAGAACAGAAGTTAGTAAAAATTACTGAGTCTCAAGAATTAACAAAGGGATAAATTATTATGAAATTAGAATAATAGCTATATCAAAAGGTAATGCTATAAAAATAAATAATGGGGGGGCTGGAGAGATGGCCCAGAGGTTAAGGCATTTGCCAGCAAAACCTAACAATGGGGGCGGGGGAGGTGGGGAAGGGGTTCAATTCCCAGTACCCATGTAAAGTCAGATCCACAAAGTGGTGCATGCTTCTGGAGTTTGTTTTCAGTGGTTGGAGGCCCTGGCATACCCATATTCTCTCTCTCTATCTCTCTCTCTCACTCTTTCTCTCTCTCTCTCTGTGTAAATACATAATAAACATTGGAAAGGAATTAATTTTAAAAGTAATATCTAATAGTGTAATGGCAATGAAAGCTTTCCAAAAAAAAGGAAGAATTAACATTATGAATGTCAAGTATGAAATGGTCAAGGATCCATGTGATAAAGGCTCCCAGCATGTGGAGGCATGGGGTGAAAACCATACCAATAAAGAGGGAGAATGATAGATAAAGACGGAGAACAAGCATGCAACTTAAAAGTCAATGTAATCTAGGAAAAAAATACAAACAATAGCAGCAGATGCAATGAAACAGTAAAATTGAAATATTGTCAGAGGGAGACCTGCTATATGGGTTGGGAAAAAACTCAACATGCTCTGGACAAAGTGATGTGAGGAGACCTGGATATTGGCTAATATCTCTTTAGCCAATCTTATGAACTGATGGAGAAGACAATAGAATAGTCATAGTTTAATTGCACAGAGATTAATTGCAAAGAGGTGAATAGTTCTAAGTGGAACCTAGGCTCATGCCAGAGCCCAGGGTTAGGCAGTGGTCACTCCCTGGAGAAAGGCAGATACCATGTCACAATCAATATGGAAGGGTGTCATACAGAGTACACCACCTTGGGATGACCAGTGACTTCTTCTCAAGGAACCCCGGCAGCTCCAAGAGGGAAATATGTCATTGACAAGTTCTTTAGAAAGAACATTTTTCTTCTTCCAAGCTCTTTGCTACAGGGGCCAAATCAACAGAAAGCCACAAGTTCTCAGGCCTCAAAGGTGTAAGTCATTGGGGACAGCCCCTCAGTGGCACAGAAGAGAATGGGGGAGGGGCAGGAAACAGATAAAGATACCTGGAACAGAAATACAAACAAAACAAATTTAAAAAATAACTAATACATTTGAGAATTGAATACAGAAAAGAATAAATATCAGATTCAATGAATATTTCCATGGAAATATTACCTATTTGGTAGGCAATATTTCCATGGATTGTCTTAATGATTGCCTTAATGTGTTATTTTTTAATATTTATTTGAATGAGAGAATTTGGGCACGCCAGGGCCTCTAGCCTCTGCAAATGAATTCTAGATGTATGTGTCACTTTGTGCATCTGGCATTAGGAGGGTATGAAAGAGTCAAACCCAGACTGTTAGGCTTTGCAAGCACCTTCGACCATAGAGTCATCTCTCCTTCCTCCCTTAATGTGTTTTAAAAGCGAATGCATGAGTCTAAAAGAGACAATCTATAATGTACAATAAATCAAATTATAATAGCCCATATTTCAGGCTAAAATGTAGAATAGTCTCTATAAATCTAGTCTGGTCTCATAAAATGTGTGGGAAAGATAGAGGGTATTATTTCATTTTTTTGCACTGATATTTAGAGAAAGTCATATGTATGTGTCTAGGTGAACACAAATAAACATAAAATATGCTTTTCCAAATGATGGAAGAAAATATGAAATACACATTGTAAAAGGAAGAGAATTTTAAAAGTTAAATAAGACAAAAGAAAACCCAAAATAATCTTACAATAAATGGCACATTCTAATCTACCTAATAAAAGCTGAAGACACTCAGCATGTGAAAAAAATAACAATATGCTACACAAAGAACTATAATGTTAATAAAAAAACAAACTTAAATTACAGTATTCTGAATTTTTGAACATGGGATCCATTTGCCCTCCTAAAAATTACTGAGGAATCTAATAAGCTCTTGTGTATATGCTTTATATCTATGGATATTATATTTACATATTAATATTACATTGCTATATATACATTATACATATTAATATATATTACAAATTAAAACTGCATTTTTCTTTTGTTCCAACACATACTCCTACTCCTGAGAGAAAAACAGTGAAAAGGCAAATGACATCACAGGATTATTCTGGAAATACTGACCTCATTAACTCTCTGAAAGGGTCACAGCGACTCCTAGAAATTAAATGTTATCTCACAGATATAAAGGAAATGAAAATTATAGTGGTAATATTAAATTTCAAATCAGGTAAAATTTAAAACAATATGTTAAAAATAAGTATGCTTCTTTTGGTAAACTTCTCATTAAAATTACAGCAAGAAAACTTTTATAACACAGTTTCTGATGATATTTTAGAAGTCTAAAAATGCATGAAAAATTTAAAGCCATTTTTACTTAAAGGTCTTATTGTACCTCTTTATTCCCTTAACACATTTAAAGATCAGTTATTCAGACATAAAATTCTCAGTCTTTAAAGAGAGGTTATTATTTAGACTCTATGAAACTTTATATCCTACATATTGAAAATTCAATTCTTTTTAAGCATTTAATGAATGTTTAAAAATACTGATATGTTAGCACTCTATGGAGAAATTG
>PVHP010006051.1:0-62202 GCA_004024765.1 Zapus hudsonius
AAGGAGGGAGGGAGGGAAGGAGGGAGGAAGGAAAAGGAAAGAGGGAACCATGGAGGGAAGGAAGGGAGGAAAGAAAACTTTTCATTCCATCAGAGATTACAAATGCTTTATATACAGAACCGGGATATAAGGTATTCAGAAAGCACAGGAGCATTGGCCTCAGGGAGCTGTGGGGGACACCCAAAGTGCAGGTGGGACCAAAGCCTCCTCTGGCTGAGCCCCAGGGCCTCTGGGTGCAGGCAGGTCGCGGAGCTGGGGTCGGCTGCCACCAAGCGGCCACTGTAGGCATGGCAGCGTCTTCCAATGTTTCAATAGAACATTCACTGCAGAAAAAGGCAAGAAATTTCTCAAAATCTAGAGACCATGCCCTGGGATATTTTGTTACTCTGCCCATCAATCAATATATGGGCAAAATAAAGTTTTCCTAAGTACTAGGTTGAGAGGCATGCCATACAATCTGGCTTTATTTTTATTCCCAGTATCCAGTGACGTGATTTCTTCCCCTCTGTCAAGGTAAAAATTGAAGATCCCAAGGTGTATCTTGTTATATAAATATTATAATGTACTGGTCACAACTTCAACCTAGAATTACAAGGTTTTGTGGTTCAGCCTGGGACAGAATCTAGCAGGATGCTCATTGCTGAAAGAGGAAGGGACACAGGGACATTCTTTCTATCCCAGCTTAGCATTTTGGATTTTTTTCCTGTCTCACTAGCTTCAGTTTCTGGGCCCTCCAAAGTAGAGATAAAAGAAGGAATGTGATGGTTAACTGTCGCAGTCAGCCACACACCGCTGGATGAATCTTCAAACCAGGCACAGTTTTGGGGGAACAAAGGATTTACTTGTAGCTATGGATACAGAGGAAGTTCCAGAATGCAAAAGAGGCTGCTCCCCTTTCACAGGTTCAAACAGAGAGGAAAACCCATCACCTACACCACACACACAAAACAGAAAACAGGCAGGAGGGCCAAAGAGAATTTCTTCCCCTTTATATAGCCTTAGGGTGGGGCCTTACAACCCTACCCCAGACTTAATGGCTTCCTGAGTCTCTGGAATTTTCTTCCTGCATTGCCCACACAGGAAAGGATGTTTAGTTCTAGCTTTTTTGAGCTTCTTTATATCCTGCCCCTTGCTAAAAGGCTGCCTTCCTATAAACATCCTCAGAGATCCACCCAAGATAATTAAAAAGATCCAAGTTGACAACAAAACCTAACCATCACATTAACCATCTGTTGTCCATCTCCAGGGTGTCTTTCTGCCACCTCTCTGTGATCTCTCTCTGGGTTTTCTCAAACCAAATGCAATGTCTGTCTTCTCACGATTCTTGTATTGAAGCTTATCCTGCAATGTGGTGCTGTTTAGAGCTGGGACCTTTGGGAGCTAGCATAGTTTATATCATCAACTGGACAGGGCCTAGAATCACCTGTGAGGGATTATCTAGATTAAGCTGGCTTCAAGGCATGTCAGGGAAGGAGAATTTTGATTATGTTAACTGAAGTGGGAAAAGCCCACCAATGGCATGGCTGGCACTATTTAGGGGCTGAGGTTCCTGGACTATATAAAAAGCAGAGAGCTAGCTGAGTACCATAACACATCTCTAGCCTGTGAAACTGTAAGATGCTTCTGATCAGGTATTTTTGTCCCAGCAACAAGAAAGAAACTGATACAGGAGCTATTGATGATGAATATTGATTGTCAAATTAATCAGATCTAGAATCACCTAGGAGACAAGTCTCTGTGCATGTCTGTGAGGGAGTTTCTAGATTAGAAAGTTAACTGAGGTGGGAAGACTCACCCTAAGTGTGGTGGTAACATTCCTTGGAATGAGGTTCCAGACTGAATAAAAAGGAGGTTTACTGAGCACGGGCATTCATCACTCTCTGCTTCTTGATGGATTAAATGAATACTTTGGCCGCCATGCCTTCCCCACCATGCACTGTATAAAAAATAAGCCATTCTTCTTTAAACTTGCTTCTTCTGAGGTATATAGTCACATCAGTGAGAAGAATGACTAATATAGGAGCTAGTGGGTAAGAAATGATCACGATAGTAGAGCCCTGGAAATGGAATCCATGTCATTGTACAAAGACATGAAAAACCCTGCTCATCTCTCCCTCCATACTTACAGCAAGGAGTGGAGAGAAAGCATCTGTCTTCAGGTCAAGAGGAGACCCCACACACATACACATACACACAGTGCCCAGCCCTGCTCGCACCTTGATCTTGGATTGTGACCCAGAACTGTCGTTGAAGCCATCCAGTCTATGGTTTTCTGTAATGACTAAGGTACTGGATGAACATGCCTTATCCTAGCTGGTTTTCCCACACCCTCCCTGGCCCCAAGAATGTACCAATACCGCTCACTACCTCCACTGAGCTCTTGTTGTCTCTCCAAGCAACCTTCTTGGACAAAACTCCAGAATCCCATGCTTTCTGTGCAGACCTGACCTACAGATGGTGTGGTGGTTTGAATGAAGTCTGCTCTCAGAGGCTCATGCGTTTTAAATACTTGGTCCCTATCTGATGGCAATCTGGGAAGTTAGTGGAGCCTATAAAGAGGTGGAGCCTTGTTGAAGGAAGGGTGATTTTGAGGGTGTGTCTTTGGGCTTATAAATCCATCCCACTGGGTGTTCAGAAGTAGCTCACTCTGAGTACTTCCTTCCTGCTGCTGTGACAAGATCTGATGTCTCAGCTGCCTGTTCTGCCTTGCTTTTCCCACCATGATGGAACTTCCCTTAAAAACTGTAAGTGGGGGCTGGAGAGATGGCTCAGCGGTTAAGGCACTTGCCTCCAGTGCCTAAGGCCCTGGGTTCAATTCCCCAGTACCCACATAAGCCAGACCCACAAGGTGGTGACCCTGGTGCTCATTCTCTCTCTCTCTCTCTCTTTCTCTCTCTCTCTCTCTCTCTCTCTCTATATATATATATATATATGTATATGTATATATATATGCATGTATATATATATCTGCTTGAAAATGAATAAATAAAATGTTTTAAAAAAACTGTAAGTGGGAATAAACCCTTTCCTCCTATAAACTGCTTCTGGTCTGGTGTTTAGTACCAACAATGAGGAGGTAACTCCTGCAGATGGCTCACAAGAAACACTAGTGCCTTCTTTGTCCTAAGACAAAAAGACAGAGGCCAGTTCCAAGGCAATGCAATTTCTTCTTACTTCTGCTCTGGGTCCTTAGGCTTTGCAGGCAAGTTCCTTACCCACTGAGCCTTCTCTCCAGCCCCAGGCTCTCAATTTTAATTTATCCTAAAAGTCAAATAACCCACTTTGTATCTACTAAAATTCAGGTGACATATAAGCCCTCCCTATAAAGTTTTTTAAATACCACGTAATGATTCGTCTCGTGTCAACTTAGCTACACCACAGAACTCGGATACTTCTTTTAAATTTCTTCTACATGTAACAGTGAAGATGATTGTAGAGAATTGTTTTGAGAACAGTGAGCTCTGAGATCAGTGGACTACTGTCCAAATGTGGATGGATTTTGGGCACCCTTCAACCGAGACAATTCTTAAATCCTCTTCTATTTTCCTCTCCTCTTCCTTCCTCTCACTTCTACTTTCTGTTTCTCACTCCCTATTTTCTTTCCCTCTCACCCTTTCTTCCCTCCCTCCATTCATGCATGTATTGCAAGAGTGCACAAGTGTGTACCTATATTCTATTGTTGCTTCCATGAAGAATCCGACCTCTCTGTTGACTTGAAGTAAGCGAGAGAAAGCATCCCCTCCACACTGACCCCCTAGCCAACAGCTAGCTCCCAAGAGTATCTTCGAAGCTAGAGATCTTGAGGTCTCTCTCACTGGGCTCGGGAGCAAACACTCCCACCTCTTTTCCTAGATCAGTATGGGATTTGTGCAATTTCTTCTAAAGCATCCCTTCCCCTATAGACCCACACCCACACCAGTACCTATGGAACTCCACATGAATGAGAGATCTAAGTGTGTCATCTCCAGTTTGGGAGCCATGTGGTCTATGCATTGTGGTTCTAGAAAATCTGTAATGTCTGTTCCTCCCATTCCTTCCCTATTGGGACAGTTCAGACAAGCTCAGTAGATCCCCCTCCCCTTGAGTGGGAGGTGTCTTTAGCCAGAGCACACACCTAGGTGCAAAGGCTGATTGGTCAGGTATAGACCAATCAACTGTCTCTCTGACTTACCTAGTGGAAGTTTTAAAAAGCTTCCCTAAAACAAAGGCCAGTTTTTTTCCACATGACATCCTAGAAGGACTTTCATTTTCCAGGTAAGGCTGGGGTGAGGGGACTCAAGATCTCTCCCACGTGAACTTTTTCTCATGACGGGAGCTCTCTGTTATCTTCCTTTTCCTGCCTATCTAATTAAACAGCATAAATTTTGACCAACACCTCTGCCACATATTCTCCCCACACTGGAGGCTGGAGAACTCTGTAATTCCCCATGTTCCCTTAATAAAGTCTCCCACCATACCTTAATATCTGGTTGTCTATGATTTTAATTCTCTAACGTTGTAGACAAAAATTTGGGTGCTTCTTAAATTTTGGGGTGCATTGGAATTTTTGCTGGGCATTATCTAAATTCTACCCCCCAGCTTAGTCCTTATACTCTCAGATGAGCTCTTGGGCTGTTCAGGCTCTGAGGGTCCAGTCACAGAGTACAGGCATTGTGTGATGTCACCTCGGTGTGGTCACTGTGCAGAAGCAGAATGAGCGCCCTGCAGAATTTGTTTCTGATGTAGAGAGATAGAGGCGGTTGACAGCATACGCATGCCATGAGGGAACATAGGTGTTTGCTATCACTTAATGAGGCTTTCTGGGCAGAGAAGGGGATCTCCCACAGTCAGGGGGGGAAAGTGGCTGTTGAGAACCAGATTGTGATGTAGGCAGGAGGCAAAGCTGGAATGATGGTCCTTGCTCAGAGAGGGGGGGGGTGAAGTCTAAAAGATGTCCACAAGCATCAAAAGCAGAGTCAGACTCTATTAAACACAGCCTGAGGCAAGAGTTCCTGTGCTGCTATTTTATTGAGGAGGATGGTCGCTGGAAGCAGGAATGCAGGAAAAAATAATACAGGAGGAAGGAACACACGGAGCAGCCAACATGGCAGAATGCAAGGGACACAAGAAGCTGGTCCAGGAAGTTAGTGAATCCTCTAAAGAAGAGAAAGCTGTAGCCAAGTATCTTCAATTCAACTGTCCAACAAAATCCACCAATATGATGGGTCATCGGGTTGATTATTTTATTGCTTCAAAAGCAGTGGATTGCCTTTTGGACTCAAAATGGGCCAAGGCCAAGAAAGGAGAGGAAGCTTTATTTACAAGCATGGAGTTAGCGGATGACTACTAGCACACTCCCCAGGAAAACAGTGGTTGCTGTGACTTGGTCCCTCCCTCGGACGCAGATTCTGATGATGGTAAAACATTCAGGAATGACTTCACAGGGAAAATGTTTCAATCAAATTTTGAAACATCAATAAGTGATTAGCCAACAAGAGAAGGATATTTATTCCCAGGAAAAAGAAGGCACAATACTGCTGAGATACTTCTGTGAAAATGCTAGAAAATTCTGTTCTAGGGATTTGTCCCATACCAAAGATTTAAAACCAAATAATTAGAGGCTCTGATTTTATTGGAAAGGGTAATGTTAATGTCGCTTACCTAGGAATAGAATTAATTGAAGTAGACATTCTCTAAAGACTCATCCAGGAAAAGCTCAGTGATTCATTCTGCTTATAAGACATGGTATGATTAATGAGTTATGAAATTGAATGTGTATATTTCCATAACTATTAAATTGAAGATTTTTTCTATAGCATTAACAACACAATGCTTACATTTTATATGCTTTTCATTTAATCCTAAAAATCCTATGTGATGCCCTAGTTTAGAAGTCAGCTATAATTAAATAACACCCAATAGCACCTTCCTAGTTAAGTGGCAACAATGGTATTTGAATCTCTCTACCTGAATATGACATTATTTAAAATATTCCTAACTTGAGTGGAAGTTAACTGTGTACTCTTCTTTCTTGGGTGTGAGGCAGCTGTGCAGGAAGAGTGAGAAGCAGACAGCCCTATGGTTCTTTGCCCTTCTATCTGCTCATCAGGGAAAAGGTTTTTCTACTAAAGTTCAATGGTTTATTTCTTAAGTGATTGAGTGATTACAGGTCTTTTTTTTTTAATTTAAGAAAACTAAAATATAAAAAAATGATGTAGAATAAAGTCTAAATTACTGAGTGTGATGGTTAAGTTTTGTTGTCAATTGACCTTTTTAGTAATCTTGGGTGGGTCTCTGAGGATGCTTACAGGAAGGCAGCCTCTCAGTAGGGGGCAGGATGTAAGGAAGCTCAGAGAAGCTAGAAGTAAATATCTTTCCCTGTATGGGCAAATCCAGAGACTCAGGAAGCCATTAAGTCTGGGATAGGGTTGTAAGACTCCACCCTAAGGCTACATAAAGGAGATTTCTCTCCCCAGCTCCCCTGCCTGTTTGCTGTTCTGTGTGTGGTGTTGGTGATGGGCTTCTCTCTCTGCTTGGACCTGTGAAACAGCAGCAACCTCTTTCAAAAACTTCCCCTGGATCTGAAGCTTCAATAAATCCTTTCCTCCCATAAAAAAGAAAGAATGTAGGGAAAGATGACGACATGTAGCCAACACAGAGACAGGTCCAAGCTGGCTCCTGCTCAGAAGCGGGTGACCTCACAAGTGTCTTCAGAGAAGTCCTATAACCCATTCCCCAGGATGGTGCTGCCATGAGTTTAGCTTCCTCCAAAAACTTCTAAGTTGTGCTTGGGGGCTTCAAATAAGGAGTCTGTAACATCTCCTGACCCAGGAGCATGGGGAAGAGCCTCAGATGAAGGGTGCAGTGTGCCCAAGAGAAGTATTATCTGGGATAGCACAGTGGAACAGAAGACATATGGCGACCAGCCTCTGGCCATGCAGTAGCTGAGGCAGTAGCATAGAGAGCTCCATTGCTCACAAAGACACCCCAATTCCCATATCATATTGGTTTATTGGCAGGGAACCCCAATTCTTGTGACTGGTTTCTAGGCCTTTGAAATAGATTTACAGAAGGAATGTGGAAGTTTGGAGCTTTTGACTAGAGAAGACTTGCGGTGCTGTAAGCAGAGACTAATGGCCTATTGTTATAGAAACAGTTTATTTATTTTGGCTTTGAGGGGATATAGTCCATTATGGTGGGAAAGGCATGGGGCTCTGGCTTGTCACACTTCAGCCAGAGGCAGGATGAGAGAGGACAAATGGAGAAGGATCCAGGCTATAAAACCTCCGGGCTGTTCCCCCGACTCACTTCCTTTGGCTGCTCTCTATCTCTGGTTTATGCCTCTCTTTCTCTCTCCCTCCCTTCCTCTCATCTGTTACAATAGTTTCCAACTCAAAAAAGATATGTTGACTATGTTACATATATTATTTAATATGGAACAGAAAGTGAGGAAGAGAATGGCAGTCTATACTCCACATTAACCCTCATCCAAGTGTAACTGCTAGTGAGTGCAGTTATCACTGGGACACCATGGTGAAGTTAAAAATCAGTGACATCATCACAAAACGGAAAGCACACCCACACTGTAGAGTATTGCTTGTTTCCTCTTGTGGTCACATGACTGGCTAGGACCAGCATCTCACAGTCATTGCCTAACTTCACAGGAAAATGTCACACTATATACTTCTGCTGGAGAAAGGCTCAGAATTCAAAATTTGAAAATGTAGTTTCCTCTAAATGCAAATCATTTCTGTAACTAATGATGACATAATACATTTTTGAAAAATAGACTCTTATGAGTCTACATGCTTTAAACCCCCCATTTCCTTGTTGCAAGATGCCACTGACCTGCTGTGTATCCAAGGCTTTAAGAAGGTACATCAATTAGAGGACAAGTCAACCATCATATATGTTGGGGATTGCCATTTTATTTTATTTTATTTTATTTTATTTACACATGTACGGGGGTGCAAAGGAACATCAGATGCTTGCACCACTTTTTGCAAGTGAATGTCCTTAACCATTGAGCCAAATTCCCAGCCCCAACTGCCTGTTAATATATGGAACACAAAATAATTGGTTGATGCAGAGGTATACTGTGAAATGATCAATGACGATATTTAGTAAATCCATCATTTTGCTCACATATGTCCTTTCTAGTCTCTCACAGTTTGCAGGAAGGGAAGGCTGTGTCACACCACTGCAGCCACTAAAATGAAAAGGGAAGTCATTTGGGGAAATGGTTCTTCCCTGATAAAAGCAGGCAAAGTCAGGGGAGGGGAGCTTTTCTCTCCTCTTCCCCCTCTTTCCCTGAGTACCGTCTTAGTGACTAGAACAGACAGCAGGTCAGTGGCATTTTGTAACAGGGAAAAGTGGGTTTAAAGCCTATAGACTCATAGAACCCATTCCATTTATGTTTTTTTTTCAAAAATGCAATATATCATCATCAGCTACAGTCATATTGCTATGCTGCTGGTCAGAGTGGTTTCCTTGTCCTTTCTGATGTGTACGGGAATGCATTTCCCAGAAAGAAACTGAAAATCGGATCAATAAGGATACACTGTTATCTCCTGTAACAATCTAGACTCAGGGGACCTCAGATAGGGATAGCAGCTCAATAAAGTCACTCAGGACAGAAACTGTGGCCAAGGCTTTTAAGAAATATTTTCATAGGCAAAAAAAAAATAGCTGTTAAAATTAACTGTTAAATGTAATTCTAAAAAATATGCTCATGTTTGTATTTTTAAATTGGTAGATACTATTGTTTATATCAGATACAACATAATAGGATACAATATTGTACGAAATGAGCAAATCTTACTCCTAAGCAAATGAATTACCTCATCATTCTCTTGTGAGGGGAGCATGTGGTTACGCTGGGAAGGAAAAGTGGGGGTGTGCATGAAAAGTCCTACTTCAACACAGCGTGTGTGTGGGAACACCCAGGGCTCCAGCTTCCATGAAGGTAAGCAAAGAGAAATGCACACAGACCCTCATGTTTGCTGCTGAAGTTGGACACTCCTCAGTGCATCTCATTTCATCTGCATTCTTGTGTTGTACATTTAACAATATATACACACCTAAACCTTTGTTAAAAGAACAATGTCCTATGTATTAGTCTGGTACCTACATAAAGCCAGATGCACAAAGTGGCACATGCATCTGGAGTTCATTTGCAGTGTGACTAAAGGCCATGACACACCCTTTCTCTCTGTTTCTCTCTTCTATCTCTCTCTCTGCTTACAAATAAATTTAAAAAAAAAACTACCATCTAGTTCCTGCTATAATAGAGCAGGAGTTTTAATACAATCACTATTAAAAGACAAAAAAAAATAAGTATATCACCAGAGAAAGACATAGGTCTCTCAAATCCTTTCTTCCTGCCTCCCTAATAAACAAAACTTCTTTATGTACAGAAATAGAATTCCTTGCCCCCCTGCAAGCTACTAACGATGCCCCAATGTGCCAGTGGCTGGTTTCCACTATGTTCTCCTTCTAATGATCTCCCAGGAGAATTGCACACAGAGATCAACCTCTGATTGATTATAGACCAGTGATCAGGTCATTAGCACACCATCCTACTTATTTACCCATATCTGTCTTCAGACTTGCACAGAACCATAAATTCAACTCATTAGAGGGATTCTTGGGAGCCAGCTTGCACCTGCCTTCACCTCGGCTCATCCAGGAGATGGGTCATTACTCCACAGGCTGAAGGCTGTTTTGCTTTTCGCCCCTGTACACTTGTCTTTACTGACAGAATAATAGCAGTTTTTATTTTCAAGCAAAGCCTACTTTCAATGTACATCCTTTTCTAAATGATATTCATCTTAAAATACATTTGATTGTTTGATGTTATCCCCTCATTTAGTCCATTTACGTCTTCACTAGGCTCCTACCTGGACAATTACTCTCTTTTATCACAATTGTGAAAGGACTCTTCCAGCGGCCTCTTTCCTCAGGCTGCACCCTCAGAAATTCCCTCCAAGACTCTGAGTTTAAAATGTCTGTCATCAAAATTCTACACTTTTCCTAAATATATAAAACAATAAATTTGGTTTTTGCTTGACAAAATCTGAAGAGGTAACAAATGATCCTTTTAAAGAAACCGACTCTAAAATTGAACAAAAGGTACCCTTAGCTTAATGAATTTTCTAAAAGACTCAACTACAATCTCATGATTTTATGAAGAATTGAAACCTATTGTTTACTTTGTTCCTTGAGGATTGAAAAATCAAAAAAAAAAAAGATAAGAGATACTTCAGTTCCATTATTTGTAAGAGAAAAAACAAAAGCCCTGACAGAACGTGCTGTCAGATATTAAAATTAGTTACCAAAGGAGATTTGGAAGCCCATACCCTTGCATGGATGAAACTGCAAGATGAATTCTTAGGTGCTTGGGAGGAAGCAAGACGTGACTCTAATGACTTCTGTAAGCCTCATTCTCTCTAATACTATCATGCCCAAGTGGCAAGCAAGCTGGGTTTTGTTGTTTTTAAAGAATCAAAACGTGTGGCAGAGAGCACAAAAGCAATGGAATGCAAATGTAATCTGTCCTCATGAAGATATCCTTCCTGATAGAATGCTGTAATAAACGTGCATAATCCCCTTCGAAATGCCACTGGTGGTTTCTGGGTGACATTAATTCTGGTTGTACATCCAATAGGATGGTGCTGTTTATTTACAGAAATGATAAAAAGAAATTAACAGTCATTCTTCATCTTGTTGGGAGAAAAGAATGTTAAACCTTTTAATGGATATGACTACGACAACTTAAGAGCAAATTATTAAATCGTCAGCCATTGAGCAGCACATTCTACTCTGCAGAGAGATATTTATTTAACCTCGTGAGATTAAGAATGAAGATTCAAAATTGCTTATTATGAAAAAGCAGCAACTTAAAACAAAGGAATAAACCCATGTTACTATTCAGAATTAATAGAAAAAAATATGTCAGCATACATTTTTAGGTGAAAACCTACAAGTGAAGATAGATTAAAGGACTCAAAGCTTGCCACAGCATGGGCCTTCACTCGCTTATAGATGTGTTCCAGAAGCTCAGTTTGAAATCATATGCCTAAAAATTGAGCAAAGATTTCAACATAATCATAAAAACTATGGATTGGAAAACTCTTGCTAATCATTTAGGTCAAAGCTGAGCTGAGATTTAATCACATTTTGCTTCAAGCCCATCATGTAAATAATGTCATAAAAGCAATTAAGATTGCATTATGAACTTGTATTTATATATAATGCATCTAACATTTATTGGGCACATAGCATCAAAGTACTTCCACATTTTATCCAATTTTTGGTGCCAGCTCCTGCACACAGCTCCTGGAGCCCCAGATCCCAGGCCAGAACATTCTATATCTTTACCTCATGTGCTGGCACCAGAGGGCTGAGAAGAGGAGTTAGGACAAGGCTGTGAAGACTGGACTCAGATGTGTGTTACAGAATAGGAGAGAAGTTGTCGAAGTATAGGAAAGAGGTGAAAAGATATTAGAGATAAAGAGGTTTTTTTGAACAACTGAGTTTCCTGCCTTTTCTTGTTTGCTTTCTGGGTTAGCTTTCCATTGCTGTGACAAAATACATGAAAAAATTGTTTATTTGGGCTCATGGTTTCAGAGGTTTCCACTCATAGTCATCTGTTCCCTTGTTTCTGAGAGAGCATCATAGAAGGAAGGAAGGAAGAAGTGGTGGAGCAAAGCTGCCTAACATCCAGCTGGGAGGCAAGAGAGAGAGAAGGAGAGAGAGAAGGAGGAGGAGGAAGAGGAGGAAGTGGTAGGGGAAGGGTTAGGGAACAAGATATCCCCTTCAAATACACAATGTCCTATTTTCTCCAAAGAGGCTCCACCTCCTGAAGATCACATTACCCCTCAATAGTGTCACAGGCTGGCAACCAAGCCTTTGGCACATGGCCTTTGGGAACATTTCAGATGCCAATCAAAGTACATTCTAACTCAGTACTGCCCTTAAGAAAGCAGCCTTCATACTCAGGGTTTGTTCATCTTATCATGCGGTTGGAAGCACTGATAATTCTATTTAGTCAAACATTAAATCACACATCTTTGTCTTCACTTTTCCTTTAATTTCTACTTTGCTCTCTGTCTATGGTGCTAAAAAGTATCCTGATGTTCACTTGGAAACCATGGAGTATAGATGTCATAATGTTTGCATTCCTAGAAACCCAAGTCTATTCCAGATGGGCTCACAGAGTCTGCTGAAATCTTTATGGGGTTTTTACTAACTAAAGGGAAAGGAAAAGTAGGCAAAGGAGGAAGAGAAAATGCAGAAATATTTAAATGGATTCTTTCTTCAACATGAAATTGATTTCTGAGTTGCATTACCCTTAATAAGGGAGGAGGGAGAACCCAAACAGCAGAGACATAAAAGGTGGAGAAAGCATAACCCTAAAACCACGGTCTCTGACTGGTGATTCCCAATCAGAATGGGGACTCCCCCCACCAACAGTGAGCAGTTGGTTAGGGAGACATGAGGTCCCCAAAATAATACAGGCCATTGCCAAAACACTTGGTTACATACAAGAGAGCTAAAAGGTAAGTCCTTATTGCTGAATACACCACAGCCTGCGGTGACAGGATGTCAAGTGACCATGCTGGAACTAAGGAGGGATCCAGTTCCTTCCAGCCAGCCACCATAGTGTTGGAAAGTGCTGTGAGAGCCGCTGGAAAACAGCAGTTGCCAACAGAGTGAATAATCAGGAGATCCTGCCAGATACAAAATCAACCAGCACAGCAAGAAGTACACACTTGTGCAATAGTGGCACACAGCTGATGTAGGCAACCAACTGCTCATGGATTGGTCATGAGACCTGCTCAGTGGGTGATAACTCATATCTGGCTCTGGGAACCAAGCCATATTCCCTAGGACCGGAAACCAATAGGCTCCAGAGAGAACCTCCACTGGTCTTTAAATAAGAGTGGATATATACATCAATAAGTTCTCTCTAACAATTAGGCCTATCCCCTTTAATTCAATCTCTTCTCGCCTTTGGTTGGAGAACCTGCTCAAGTAGTGAATACTGGGGACAACCAGTATACAATCGGTACATCAAGAAGAGAGAGTCTACCATGTAACCTCCACCTCATCTGCCCAGGTCTGGAAATCACTACAGAGAAAGCAGTAACACAAATACTGCTCTCATGGTTAGCCTGAAAAACCAGTTCCAGTCACTCATACCTCATCAAAACAGAGCTCCAGAGTCTACAGAGAAAGTAACACTAAATCAGATCCCTATCTTACCAAGGCTGCAGTAGAGGAGCCAAAACGATTGTGAGAGCCAGAGAGTGAGTGAAAATAGCCTGAGTCATTGTATTACCCCCACCCCAGACTGACTGAGGTCCCTTGATCCCCACAATGAATACCAATAATCCCACAGAGGAAGAACCTCAGCATAAATGGGGATGGGGTGGGGGGGTATCTCAGATCTAAGAGTACAACCTATTATTTTAAAAAATCAGTAAATAATTTAAAATTTTTTAAGAATTTATTTCTGACTTGCAACCATTATCAGAGTCTGAGCTATGAAGAACAGAAAGGGAACCAGCAGTGCAGAAATGGAAAGCTATGAGTAATGGGAATGGACCTTCCTCTTCCCTCCCTTCCTTGTTATACCCCACTGCCCAGCCTCAGAAGTGACTCTGATAGTGAAGACCAAGTTGTTTATAGAGGGTCAGTCTACTATCACACAGATGGGCATCGTTTCAAAAAACAAGAGGCCCGAAGGACAAGCAAAAAGAGAAAAGATTGAAAGGGAGAAAGTTCCAAGAGAAATAGAATGAATTTATACTCTGTGTGACAGGAATGACCAGGGCTCATTATATATCCATGTCCTTCTGCACATTTACATATGTCAGAGTGATGTCATGTGATTGATTCCTATCTGTGGGACACGAGCAGGAAGAACATGTCCTTTTCCCATGCTGTGTTCCTTCCCCAACTGCTCTTTTCCCTTGCTGTTGACTTTGGAAATCAGTTGTTCCAGACCATGACCCCACAATGGAGGTCAGCTGTCAGAAATGTCAGCCCTTAAATGAAGACAAAAAAAACATGTGTATTTGGGGTCCAAAGTCAATACAGGTCAGGAACTTGTCTCCCCAAACACAACATAGCATAACCTAACTGATAGACATTATTTCACCCTTCTAGAAAAGATTACACTCCAACTAGGTTCAATGCTTTAAACCTAAATTTGGCACGTGAATCAAAATTTCACAAAGTGGACATCCTATCCATTCAACTAATTTCTACAGCACTGCTGTTGGGCACTTGTAAGCCACCATGCTCAGGGACAGGATTCATGCAAGGACACTTTGGATGAAAACTTTACTAGCTATGCTTATATGTGAATAGCTTCCTTAGACATTAGCACCCTGTCCAAAGTTTGAAACCAACCTCAATTAGAAGATTTCTAATTAGAAAGTGTAACATATTTTTAAAAATTTCCTAAAGCATGTTCAAATAATACATTCTTCTATAAAACCCAATTCTGAATGATGGGATACCAGAATAGCTCTTTATTATACTGGGCACCCAGTAGAATTATTCTGAGCTCAGCATGAGTCCATTAGATCAAGTGATGACACAAAAGACAGACATGTGAAAATCACTGTGGTCTCCACAATCCAGATCCTGGGGAGAATGGCTCCTTATCACATTGCAAAGTGTCATCTTTCAAAGAATCTCCTGGATAATTTCCTTTGTATCTCAATACTTGCAATGGTTATTCTCCTACAAAATTGAAACATATTAGTACCCACCTCACCAGACTGTTGCAAAGATTAAAGAGAAATCCACTTTAAAAGCTTAAAACAATGTCTATAATTTTTTTTATTCTTGGAAATTCTTCTAAAGGAATCTTAATTAATTACAAATTATTTTAATGCTGACTAGGTTTTCTGACAGATGAGAGAAAACACCTGAACCTCCTGGCAGTAAGTCTGTCATTGTCTCCAGCTTTGCTGTGTGTCTCCTTTCGTCTCATTCTTTTCCAGGGTTTGTGTTTTCTCTGCATCTTATATATTCCTATAAGCAGATTTAAAAATCTTTCCAGAGATACATAGGCTATAAATACATAAAACAGCCTAGGCCCTGAATTCTTTATTTACCTTTTATTGACATTTGGAGACAGAAATGAAACAATGGAAATCCTCCTCATCTAAATAGAACTTTCTGCATTACAGTGTTCCCTTGCTTTCCTGATGTTATTACAAAGGTAAATCTTAACACCCAGGACTAGAAGGACGTATATGCTCCCACTAGGTTCAGTATTCTAAGGCTAACTTTGGTACTTCGGTCAAAAGTCTACAAAGGGGGCATCCATTCTCCTATCCTATCTCCAGAACACTGCTGACGCCGCTGAGTTCAGGAAACCCACTCTGCTCATGGGCTTGAGACATGTGAGGACACTTTGGATGAAAATTATAACTGCCATTTTCCAAATACCCTAAAGACCAACCCTGTGATAATATGATTATAAAATCAGAATATTCAAATCACTTGAAAAAGCTGGGTTGCATGATCACTGTGGTCAGTGGATTTTATAACACTGTTAGTCCCAAGCTCAGAGAAAATTCAGGTCAATAAATATTTAGTGCCTTTATTTTCTGGCCATTTGGACCTGAAGATAAGTAAAACATGAACTTTTGTAAAGGTCTCTATAATTTAGGTAGGTAAAGTAGACTGGAGTAATTTTTCTGTACTTCAAAGCAGTCTTCATTGTCTTCATAGCTTTACTGGAAATAGGAATTATACATGAATTTGTTTGTTTCCATATTTATTTTCTGGCTCTCCAGTGAACCATTAGCTCATTGAGGGCCAGGGCTGTGACTATGCCCTGTGATCCCAGGGCTAGCACAGAGCTTATCTATGGTAGACATCCAATATTTTTCTAAATGGTAATGTATCCATATGTAAAATTTATAGAACATAATATTTTCATATAGAAAAATACTACTTAGAATGCATAATGGAAAAGGCCTATTTATAATGACAATAAAAATAATTCTGAAGAGGAAAAAATATCTAGAAATAAGCTGAATAAGGAGTGTGTAAAAAAAAAAACCAGTGAGAAAAAGGATATATTTCTGAGATACCCAGAAGTGACTAACTGAAAAGCCATAATGAGCTGGGAGATTTTTTTTAATGCAGCAAAGATGCCAATTCCCCTTAAGCAAATTCATTACTTCATTTGTAAACAATCTCATTAAGAGTACTAACAAAGGAATTTTGTCTAGAATTGGAAATGTTAATTCACCAAAGTTCATACGGGAAAATAAACTACTAATAACAGCAAGGAAATCTCTGAAATATAAAAGCTTTATAAGCTTATGTATGTTATAAACTTTCAGTAATTCAAACAGCATAGCATTGTTAAATATTTATGCACAAAGCAGACTGTTTCCAAAATATATCCTAATTTACATTTGATTTTATTAAATGATCAAGGCAGTACTCAGATCTGTAGTGGTACAGATAAGCTTTAATGTATATTAGAGGGATAACTGAATATCCATGTGCAAAACAATACTTTCAGGCTCATACATCACATCATACATATTCAAAGTCAGACTCCACAGAAAGTTAGGACTTTGTAGAGTTGGAATTTTGATGTAAAAAAATGATCATAGTATGGTTGTCTTCTTTACTATTTAATGATGAAGAAATCATTCAGCAGTATGTCAAACATCTTTGCCACACCCTCCAAGGTTCATTACCCTTGCTGAAGAGCCAAAGGCAGGGGAAGAATGCTTTGGAATACTGTCACCCAGACACTCAGTGGCTCTTGCATTCATGATCTCACAGTGGATGATGTTATCTACACAAGACCTGAATAATATGGAGGCAAAAAAAATGATAACATCAAAATAGAAGAGGAAGTAGTTAGGAAAAAAAGGGGTTCAGTGGAAAGGGTATGGGGGAGGAACATGCCAGCCCTGGGGAAGTGGGCTAAGGATCTATCTGTAGATGTGGTCACTGTTTGGGAACCCCAGATAGCCTAATTACTGAGGGCAAGAACCCTGTGGCTTTGGGAGGGGATCGTGAGCCTCAGGTGTCACCGCAGTCCTAGTAGACATTTACTTTCAGTCATGAGACCCATAGCAGAGGGAAAAGCTGAGCTTAGGCGAAGGGAAATAATAAACTGTGTAAAACTATTGTTTATAATAATTATTCATCAATAGGCAATTATTACACCAATTGATAATTTTGGTAACTATGTACCAGCATGCTGTTGAGGTCTGTCCATGAGTTCTCTCATACAAAATGGCCCAATGACTTTAGTGTCTGAGACAATCGGACAGTTTATCCAGTCCAGTGATAGTAGCCTAGAAATCTTGGTTCTGGAAATCTGTCCTACACTTGCAGACATGTTCAGTGGCACACATACAAAATGCTTCATTAAATTGTTCATTATGACAAATAATAGAAAACCATCCAGAAGTCCAACAAGTAAGGACTGGTTAACCTTTCAAGGGCCATATATTCAATTCAACACTATATATCTATTATGAAAAAAGAATTAGGGAGGTCATTATGAAAATATACAGAAACAATGTCTAAATATGTAAGTAACCAAAAGCAATCTTCAGAATACTACACAGGGAACTGGGATGGAGCTCAATGTAGAGCACTTGGCTAGTATGGGCAAGGTGCTAGGATCAATTCCCAAAGACCACACACACACACACACACACACACACACACACACACACACACACACGCACGCACGCACGCACGCACGCACCAAAACACACAGTCTGCGTGTGCTGCCTTTGTATAATAAAATAAATACTGTATCCATTTTTATGAAGACACTGGGAATTTTTGAAAACTACTCTAAAGGGTTATCTGTAAGGCATGGGGGCAAGATTTCTCTATGAATCCCTTCTTAGTCATATCATTTGCATTTCTGAAACACATAAATGCATTTCCTAGTAGTTTTGTTTAATTGTTCCTTCAGTGGATGAATGTAAGAAAGCACTGTGTCATAATAGACATGCAGAAATAACAAACAAGAAAGGAGAAATGAAAAAGCACTGTCAGACAACCTGTCTTGAGAGAATGGGACATCAAATAGGATTTTCAAAGATGTCAAACTTAGAGCAGATGAACACGCATCATAAGGACATGACAGAAAGGGACACCTGTGTTTTCAAAGAAGCAGTGGGGTAGACTAGACAGTACATAGAGGAAGTAAAGAGATCTGCTCTTACTAAATGTGATGGGTGTCCCAGACAGTCAAGCCTCAAGGGCAGCCAGGAACCAGGCACTTTCCAAGAGGCCCTTGGAAACTTGGACTTGATACTCTGCATAAATGTGGGTGGCGGTTTGTGTCATATTCATGTGGCACATTAGCAAAGAAGTAGCACAAAGGCAACAACCGAACTTGGCTCAAAGCTATCTTCCTCCTGGTCCTGGAAACCTGAAATCCAGGGAGGAAGTCTGAAATCAAGGTGTCATGGGGGCCACTCTCGCTGGAGGGACCAGCAGAAAATCTATTCTCACATCTTTTAGCTTCTGGTTGCTGCCAGCTTGTGGCTTCATCTTGCTGAGCTCTGCCCTCGCCTTTTATATGAGCCTTTGCAAAATTGTCACTTTCATCCTTCTGTTGTTCTTGTCATATGTGATTTGTTCTTACTGCACATTAGCCATTTGTAATCATGGATATCTCTATGACATTTCCAAAGATGCATGTAATTGTGCTTCCGCCATATCCACTCCTTTCTCTTCATATTGCTTTTCACCCATGGGTCTGGATCTTCTCCTTCTGTCTCTTACAAGGATATGTGCCACTGGACTCAGAGCCTGCTAAAATAACTCAGGATGATCTCATCCTAGGATCCTTTACTTAATTATATCTACAGAAACCCCGCTCCAAACAACAAGGTCATGCTCACAAATTGCAGGGAGTGGAGCAGAGGTATATTTTTGAAGGGGATGGGTACCATCCTCAGTGCTAAAGATAATAATCTATTGGGCAGGTAAAATACAAAAGACCAAGAATAATAATATTATATAATATATGATTATATATTTATTTTTATATATTATATATTATATAATTATATAATAATATATAATAAATATAATAATAATCAATAATAGCTAACTTTTCTGATTAGAAATTTCACCTACGTGAAACAGTTACAAACAATCTAAAGTTTCCAGGAAATAATCAACTCCACAGCTTGCTTTTTCAGTCCATCCTTATGGCTTTTTAATTGAATACTTGAATGAACATATGCAGAAGCCCTCTATCATATATATATATGTATATATATATGTATATATATATATATATTCACTGTGTAGCCTTTCATTCTGTAGGGCAATTCTAGACATTCTAGTCTGTAATGACATAAGTCCTCAGGGAGAGTCACTCTTTGAAATTGACACTTAGCTAAAGGCAGGCATGGTAATCTACAAAAGTGTCTTCACACAACAAAGCCTAAGGCACACAGCTCTGAAGTTCCTGGTGAGCTCTGTATGTCATCAGAACTGTCGCCATGGTCAGATATAGAGCTTCTAGAACTAGTGCCAGCTTGCCTCAATATGATAGTGAAGATAAAGGAAGGGGTCAGATCTTTAAACTTGAGTCAAAAGGGTATAAATGTGGAAGACAAGGAAGTTCAAGGTCCCTTCCTGTCCCTCCACAAAGGTCAGATAGTATCTACTTAGCAAATAAACAGGAAGGGGTAACTACCCTCCAGAACATATTGCTGTGTTGGTCAGCTCTCAGCTACTGGGATAGGACAACCTACCCAAGCAAGAAAGAATCACTTATTATAGATAATAGTTTCATAAAGCATATGGTCACTTGACCCAGCTGCTTTGAGCCTGTGGAAGGAAGCACAGGACACCATGGAAGCAAGAATGCAGAGGGGAGAAAGACTGTTCAGCTCATGGAGGCCAGGAAGGAAGAAGCTCAGGTACCAACATTCCAATCAAGGGCATGCATGAATGACAATCTCTTTGTACAAGACCCCACCCCCTTACAGGTTCCACTGCCCCAGTAGACTTCAGGTTGAGGATAAAGCCTTTAGCAGATGAGCCTTTGAGGAGCATTTCAGATCCAACCCCTGACATGGCCCTTCTCGTGTTCACAGCTAAATTATATTTATTGGCCCTGTTCTTATAAATCACTGGTCCAGGTGCTCTCTTATACCCTGATCAGCTAGCTAGCGATCACTCACTTTCTAACAGTTAAACCTTAAAAGTAAAACCAATCCTACCCCAAAGAACTCTCTGTGACAGCCAATATTCTCCAGGTTCCTTCTCTACTATAGTGTCCGCTACCACCCATGCCTGCATACTTCAACTATGGCTGGTATGATAGAGTGACTAATTTTTTAAATATTTATTATATTAGTAAATTGAGCAAGGGTCAACTTGACTAGTGGGTCCCATAAGGGACAGAACCACATTAAACACTATTGTTGAAGTCTAGTCCAAGCACTCATGGCCCATCTTCTTACCTGACAAACTCAAGGTTCTTTCTACATCGTTATCTACCCTAGTCATGATCTGGTATTATTATACTTACTCCCTGCTTCCTTGGGGAGGAATGAACTATTGGAATTTGTGGTCATAAATTGTATTTTAATGGAATAAGGTAGAAGTCTCTTCCTCTCTGACATTGGTTGAAGATGCCATAAAGCAATATCTAGACATGCTACCTTGGCTTTGTCAAAGAAACCCTGTACCATACACTGCTAGCTGCAGCTCACATAGCATACTACTTTTTCCTGACTTCTCTTCCCAAACAAATTATCAGACTTATTAGTCCTTGCATTTAATCTCTACCGTGTTATCAAGTCACGTACATTTCTCTACAACATCATTTTAAGTATGAAATTGAAAATATTTAGCTTGTTTTCAAATTCCTCACTGCCAACTTGTAGATGGAGTGGAGCCATTTACAAATTTCCCATCTGTGTCTATATTTCTGCAGGCAGCAATACCGCATTTCTCCCTGAAGTGCCTGCAGCCTGGTTCCTCCCTACTTCAAAGTCAAAAGGATAAAGGCAACCTTGTTACATACACTTCATGGATACCTATATATTTAGAATGACTTCTTCATTCATTCCCAAGTTGTATTTGAAAATCACACTGGGCCCCATGTGACTAGTGGCTTCCATAAGGTGCACAAACAATTTGAACAAAAAGTCTCATTTTTACATTCATAGCTTTAAATAGGCAACCATAAGGTGGAAACTGCTGCTCTCTCTATTGGCCTCAAGTACTGTGCAAAGCATTGAAGGTCATTGTCCCACAAAAGTGTACCAGCTTATAGTATACTCTGCCCTCTCCACATCAAACTTGTCTGTATTTTGTACAAATCAACTTTTTTTTTAAGCCTAGGACTTTTTTCCCTGCCATTACATAGAACACTCATAAATACTGGTCATTTAGGGCAATTGCTTCCATGAAAAACTTTTTTGGCTATGTTTATAATATCTTTCTCTTTTTCTTGACTACATTATCCCCTGGGGATTCAAATGCCAAGCTGTTACTTGGGGGCCTATACTTGTCTGGAAATTCCCCTGAGAACCTCAGCCCTACCAAACTGCCTTCATGGGAAATTACTTCTGTGATCAAAGGGTGAGCATCTGTGTGTACACATACCCATGTAAAGATGGAAAGATGTCTCCTGTAAGTTTACCTTTCCTTCTCAACTTCCTCGCATGCCATTAAAGTGCTCATTGTCTAGATCAAATGCACTTTTCTATGTAGAAGTGGAAAACTCGTACTGACTAAATGAGCACTCTCTCTGTGGCCTCATTGCTGATGGAATACACAATATTCAAGGCATGTCTCAAAGGAAGATGAAACCCAGAGATGAGCGGAAGGGCCCCAGAGCAAGCCAAGTACGTTGTCAACTTGAGAGGCTAGCAGAAAACCAGTGATACAGTTTAGGCTCAAGGCATGGTTGACTGGTGAAGTAATTGGCATTCCACTGTACTCAGGAACAATTTGAGAATATGAATAATAAACTATGATTGGTAGAATTTAATGCAGTGAAAGAAACAATAATAGGGGGTTTTTTGTTTTGTTTTTCATAGTCTACATTTCCTACCATGGTAGAATTTATAATTTTGTCCATATATGTTTGACATTCTGCTTCCTTATGTGTACCCCCTAATTGAAAATGATATTTGAGGTGGAGAGTGATTGAGGGAAACATCTGATTTCAACCTCTGACCTACACACACACATGAACACAAGTGCACATACATACCTGTACCCACAAGTGCAAGCATACATACACACCACACACACACATGAACACAAGTGCATACACATACATGTACTGACAAGTGCAAACATGCATACACACCACACACACATGAACACAAGTGCACAGGCATACATGTACTCACAGGTGCACACATGCATACACACACCACACACACAAACATTGACTTAAAGAAAAGTGCATTCTCAAAATTGTCCTATTCTGTACTGATCTGGTATGTGCTGGAAGAAAGCATTCATGAATGGTTTTGAAGAGTGAAAGTCTTCAACTTTCTTATTTCATTAAAACTTGACATAAATTGAGACAGGAAATAACCATTTGCAATTAATCATGAGTTCATCAGGAAGACAGACCTCCAATTGGCTCATTAAAGGCAAATATTAGTATCTCTCCATATTATCAAGCAAAAAAAGAGAAAAAAATGAGGTAAAACATTTCAGAAAAAAAAATAGTAGAATTGGTGAACAAATAAGCCCCAAACTAACAGGATCTTTAGAGGAAAATAGTCTTTCACAGCAGCATGCAAAATGAGCCTGAAATAAACATCAGTGTACTGAGATACACCGTATAGATACGTATAGATTAAAATACATGTCTCAGTAAACATTAAGATTTATTATGCCTTTGGAAACCATTGACTAAGGAAAAAGTCAATATGTCTCTATGTTCACACAACAAAATCAATAATTGTTTTAATAATTTACCAAGACTCATGAGATTTAATGTATCTGATGGTTACTAAGTAAAATAAAGCACTTACACTTTCTTCTAGGCAGACTTGGTAAAGTACTAGACATTGGATCCATAACCTGTGTCCCTCACACTATTCCTGCACTGAATGAGAGGAAGGAAACAACACCTTTCCCAGAATGAAGGGTGGCAACGCTGAAATCTGAGCAGAGATGACTGGCCAGAGGAATCATGGGAAGACAACACTTATTAGAAACTCATTTGGCATTTTGCAGATGAATGTGGAAAACTTGTATGTGCAAATTAAATAGCAGCCTACTCCTGGCAAATACGCCTTGTCTTAAATGTATGTTCCTTCTTTCCTTGTTTCCTGCTTATCTCTACGGATGAATAAAGGCATGTTAGTTAAAGGCATGGAAATCAAAATCTCAACCCAGAGGGTGACAGGTTTAGAGGAGTGTTTGTACACTTTCAATTGTTCTTTACAATTCTTTCTATTTTATAATCTGTAAATTCTTGAATATAATTTAATATGTCATAATTTTATAATCTTTAATATTTTCTTTTTTACCTTTGCATTTGTTTCCCCTCATGAAAGGCAGAAGTAAGAAGAAAGCTAATCATCAATAAGTCTGAAGCTGAGACAGTCAAACCAAACGTTAAAAATCTTTCAGGATGAATTCAAAGGAGAGACACCGTGCACTCTGCAAGATGGGATTGTGAGGTGCGTGATCTGATGAGTAAGCAGGCTGAGGCGTGCTAGTGCTGCTAAATGTACTAATAAGTCACGCTCTGGAAGGAAAACAGAGGTCAAATCACCAACAGAGTAGCAAAAAATACACTCCTCCCAGAATGCATTTCTAGTGATGAATTGGTCAAGAAAATCGCCAAAGCACCATAAGCTGAAAGGACAGAAAAGAGATCATCGGGCTCCCATTTGGAAAGGTCCACACAGGGAAATGAGCTCCGAACAAAACTTTGAGATCCAGAGAATAATGACAGTGACCATTCTCTAAGGACAGAGAGCAGAGTTGTTTTTTACTGGCATTGCCTATAGGTAAGACAGGACAGACGCATTCAACGTGGCCTCTGATTGACTGAATATGAAGGAAGAAATGCAGGCACAGGATGAAGATCCCATGAAAAATTTCCATAAGCCTGTATTACGAATTCCTAAAATGCTTCATGAGAACCCAGCTGTCTGCCTTCTTATGGTAAAAGACCCATGAAGCTATAACTCCTCATGTGGATTGTCATTTATATTTTGCAGAGAGCCTGCTAATTAATTATAATTGGCTCTCACATAAAGAAAAACTTCTAAAGGATCCATGTGATACTTAAGTTTTTGCATGATGGCGGGGGGAAACCCAAATTATTTAAAATATTATTCCCGAACCATGTGTGGTGGCTCACAACTATAATCCTAGCACTCAAAAGACCATGGCAGGAGGCTTGTCATATATGGAAACCAGCCTGGGCAACAAAAATGAGATCCTATCACACACATATACACAGAAAGAGAGAGAGAGAGAGAGAGAGAGAGAGAGAGAGAGATTTCTGGGTGTCTGGGTGTGTCTATGAAGGTGTTTCAAGAACAGGTTGGTATTTTAATAAGTAAACTGAGGAAAACACACTGCTTTCATTAATGTTTGGCCATCGCTCAATGCAGTGTGGGTTCAGATAAAATAGGAAAGAACAACCAAGATCCTCTGTTCAACCACAAGTTTTCTTAAACTTCTAATATCTGCCTTTGCATACTTTCCATCACAGTTATCAATATATAAAGCTAATTAGATCAAACATCTTCCTCTAACAAACCACATACATTCCATGTACATGGAGTATCATCAGATTTTCTGTCCGAAAGAAGATGCCTGGTTACACGCTGACTAGCAGGCTGAGGAAGGGCCCTGTAGCACCCAAATCCCAACTATTCATAACTGATGGTTCTAAAAGTGGGCTCAGTGGACCACTTTCCCTAGAATTAGCTTGTTAAAATGCAGATCTATAAGCCCTACCTGGGGGCTTTTGAATCATAATTTCTAATGAGGAAATATTGCTATAGCTTAGAAGGTATCCTGGGCAATATTTAATGTACATATGGTATAAGGACCTCGAGGATGAAAGCAAGGCTGGACAAGAGACTCAGCACTAACTCTGTAACCCACACATGCCAGTGGAGTATAGAGCAAGAAAAGAAACAAAAACAAAACTTCCTAGATTTGGAAAAAAAATCAAAGGCATCAGGTGTTGTTATATCCTTACAAATAAATGCCCTAGTGCCCAGTAGAGGTGGGGAACAAACACATAAATGTCCGTAGAATATGGCTTTGGGGAAGTGAGAACGGATCCATCATGCAGAATGATGCCACGGGCTGTCGACAGTAAAAATGAATTGTACCATGTGCAGAGCTCTCCTGTTGGAGCAGAGTGCACTCCATCAGCACAGCAGGTCAAGTGCACTGCATTGGGAGGACTGTTTCCTTTTGCAGGAGCTTTTGAGCTAAAACCCACATAAGTGAACGTACGTGAGGGAAAAGAGCATTGTCACCCTGAAAAGTGAAAAATCGAAAAGGTTGGGAAATAGACTTTCTAAAGGAATTGTAGACCTAGAACATACTGGAATTATCAAATCCATTTTCTGGGTCTCAGCTCCTCATAAACCATTGCAGCAAGATGATGACATTTCATTCTGACTTAATTTCCTCCCTGACAGTTTACACAGCCTCTTGATAACATCAAATACAGGTCTGCTTCACTCAAAATCAAAAATCAAAAACCCAGCACACCAAAAACCACATTTTAAAAACCAAATTACTAAAACTTTATTCAACCTGGGGAAATATAATGTTAATGTAATAGATCTCTTTACTATCTGACATACTTTACATATGGTAAAACTAATTGTGTGGTTTGTTTCGCTGTATGTAAACTAGATATAGACTAGTAAAGGAATATAAGAAAACACTGGCCATTACCCCTGAACCCCGATTCTCTGCCTTGTGAGTTAATCTCACATTCACTGAATACAGTTTTAAGTCTGTAAACATAGACCTTAGCCCCAAAGGGGTTTGTTTGTCCCTTTGCAGTCAGAGTTTACTTCACCCAGCATCTCGTTTAGAATGTGTGGCAAGGTTTCTGAGTTAATAAAAATTTTAAGTCAACACATAAATCCCCTCCTCTATTATCGAAGGAAGTGAGCAAACAAAGAAGTGCAAGAACCAACAGAAAGAAAAAGAAATAACTAAGGACATACATTTTTCTAAAGTCGTGCAAGGAAGGTATAAAGAGAACATTCTGGAGCAGGGGGAGGGGCACAGCAGAGCTGCTTGCCTACTCCCCTCTCCTGAATCCCCGTAGGTGCAACTCCAGCTCAAAAAAAGTCTGGAAAGTGCTCACTCACACCCACAAGCCTGAGTAGAGGAGAATCAATGTATATCTGTATTAATTTCTCCCTATTTTCACAGGAGAGTAATGGTACAATGTAGTGGTTTGAATCTGATGTCATCCCACAAACGTGTATGTTCTGAATGCTTGGTCCCCTACTGGTGGCAATTTGGGAGATAGAGCTTTGCTGAAGGAGGGGTGTTGCTGGAACTTGGCTCCCTCTCCTGTCTCCTGCTGCTGTTTTCCAAATGCTGTGGCAGAGATGATGTTCAGCCTCAGGTCATGACATGTTTTCCCCTGCCATCATGAAGCTTTCCCTTGAGACTATATGCCAAAATCAAACCTTTCCTCCGTCAGCTGATTTTAGTCAGGTGCTTTATCCCAGCAATGAGAAGGTAACTACAAGTATGGATCCAGGGGTGATGCAGGCTAAATGGAGAAAGCAGATAATATAAGTACCTTTCTCGAATGGAAACGTAAGTTCCAGAAGTATTATATATTAAAGAATAAGCCAAAGCTTAAGGCCCCTCTGGAACCTCCTGTGGAAATATGGCTGGGTGGATTGAACGTGTATTTCAATGAAACCTTCAAGATAGAGCACACACTAAGTATCCAAAAAGGTCAGCTGCTTGGCTGAACTTTCTTCTCTGTTTTCTTTTTAGCTTCTTTAAAAATGGGTAGAAGACAATGGAAATGTGTCTTTTAAACTGAAGACCACAGAGGAAACCCACTCTTCATATATATGACAGGAAGGATTAGAACATTCTGGCTTGACATAAGAATGAAGAGACATACAGCCACAGCTGAAGCAAGGTAGAATGGCCACCATGGAAACAAGAAAATAAGACAGAGAAGCAGAGAAACAACACAGTGACCAAACCTAGAAGGAAAAAATTACTTAATGAGAGACGTCGGTTCCTCTTCAACTGGGCTATTCAATGAAATAATTTTTCAAAATACTTTTATTTATTTAGTTATTTGCAAGCAGAGAGTGAGAATGGATTCCCAGGGCCTTTTGCCAGTGCAAATGGACTCCAGATACATATGCTACTTCGTGAATCTGCTTTATGTTGGTCCTGGAAAATCAAACCTGGGTAATCAGGCTTAGCAAGATGAACCACTTAGCCATCTCGCCAGCCCTATGAAACAATTTTCTAATCAAATGTATACAGTTACAATATATCAGCACAGGGTGAAGAGACAAGGAAGCTCAAATACCTAAGACAATCAATTGATGCCTAAATTAACATCATTTCTGAACTACAAAACTGAAAGTTACTAATCTAGAAAGTTGAAAATGAAGACTGTGAATGCAGACTTTTAACAGGCATTCATATAGTGAGAGGAGAAATAATTTATGAGCTTAAATGAGTGTGGTGGTACATCCAGATTTTGGGAGGCTAAAGTAAGAAGACCACAGAGAGTTTGAGGCCAGCCTGGACTATAGAGTGAGATCCAGGTTAGTCTGGACTAGAATAAGATCCTATCTCAAAAACAAAACAAAATAAAAAACAGAAGTAAATTAGAGGGCAAAAACAATCTACTCTAAAAAAAAAGATTTGGCATCCTGATTTTTTTAATAGAGCTAAAAAAATAGCATAAGTTAAATATAAGAAAAATATAGCCTGAAATTCACAATAAACTGATGTGTGAGAGTAGGAGCATTGTAACTGAGCATGTGAGGTACGATGGATCTTCTCCCAGATGATCCAACATCCAGGACAAATAATAATACAGCATCCAGACAAATAATGCAAATTGCTCACAAGAACAAAAAGGCCATGATAGACACCAGATGGTTTTGGAATAATGAAGTTCCAATGAAAAGAAATGTGTATCCAAGAGAACCATCTTCAATACCAATAAAAGATTTAGCAATAATAAAAGTGTGCCTTACTATAGCTGTTTCCTTCTCTGAGAATGAGACTCCTGGATACATCCCAATTTTGGGGGGACGTAATGGTTAACCTTGAGTGGCAACTTGATTGGATCAGAAGTCAATGAACAGACACACTGCATGCACGTGTGACAGCATTTTTAGGAAGGGTTAACTGCTGGGGCGCAGAGAGGAAGACCCTCCTCTGCAGGGGACAGCACCTTCCAGATGCAGCCCAGATATAAAGAGGTCTGAGGAAACACCAGGGGGAACACATCTTCCCTGTTGCTGCCTCAGCTGCTGCTGGACATCGCTGACCATGGAAACTGGCCTCAGCTTCAGACTGAAGACCAGTGGCTCTCCAGGAGTCCTCGAGTTGGTATTGCTGAGGCACCCAGTCTCATAGACTGAGTACTTTCCAGGTTGTCAGCCTCAGAGCATATATTTAATCATTTAAGATGAAGCAAGTCTACCCGAGACAAGGAGCGACTAGCAGGGGAAAAAGAGGAGAAAGGTGAGGCATAGAGGGTCAGAATAGTCAAAACACATGTTCAAATTTTGAATAAAATTGTATTTATGAAGCCCTACCTATGCACAATAAATATATGCCAATAAATATATATTTTTCAAAGTTCAATTAAAAAGAAAATCAACTGGCCGGGATCTACATTTAGTATCAAATATGACTATTTCTATCACATATTACTTCTCATTCAAATATATTAAAAGGCATCAGCAAGCCGGGCGTGGTGGTGCACGCCTTTAATCCCAGCACTCGGGAGGCAGAGGTAGGAGGATTGCCGTGAGTTTAAGGCCACCCTGAGACTACAGAGTGAATTCCAGGTCAGCCTGGGCTAAAGCAAGACTACATAGTGAATTCCAGGTCAGCCTGGGCTAGAGCGAGACCCTACCAAAAAAAAAAAAAAGGCATCAGCACTAAGTTTAAAATTAGAAAAATTAGGCAGGAATTTATATGAGAAAACTATCTCAACAACATTTAAATTAAAATAGAAGTATGTTGATTCTTACACTTGAAATATCAGCATGTTCCCACAAACTGAAAAACATTTTAGCGGTAGCATGAAGGTTTGCTGAGTATCACTCCAAAAGCTTTCTGCAAAAATTCAAACATAATAATAGCCTGACATGGTGGCATATGCCTTTAATGCCAGCACTCGAGAGGTGGAAGCAGGAGGATTGCTGTGAGTTCGAGACCAGCCTGAAACTACATAGTGAATTCCAGATCAGCCTGGGCTAGAGCAAGACCCTACCTGGGAAAAACAACAACAACAAAAAGGTAATTACAGTAACTAACACCATGAATTCTGTGAAGATTAAATCTAATGATGCCTATAAATGTACTACTTAGGAGTACATTGCTTATCACCACAACACCCCCACACACACACAAACACACACACACACACACACACACACACACACACACACACACACACACACAGAGCACTCATCCATACATCAAGTTGTAGAATGAATTCAAAATTGTGGATACTTTATATAAAAGCTCTTTTACAAAAATTAAAAGACATGATGAAATATTCAGGCTTTTCCTTCTTGACTTTTGTTTTATTTTTATTTTAACCTTTTAGCCTGTTCCTTAAAACATCACTCCTTTACTGTAATTAACATCTGGCAACGTGTAACTATTGCATGCAAGTTGTGAAAACTGTATTTTTCAAGATCAGTAATTGAAATCTGAGTATTTAAAGGTTACTAATTCTTACTGCTAATAATTGTTATCTTTAAAAATTTTTATTTCCAACAGCACTAATTTATAATTTCTCTTACAGTCCACGGAACCAGATGTGTGAAAAATCATAGGGATCTGTGTTACAGAAACTCTCCTCTCTTTTAGAGAGTGTCTACAGATCACAGAGTTTAGTCTCTGCTAGGTTTTCCCAGCCTTTACTAATCCCTCTGATTGTCCTTCCATCTCCTAATGGCATCGAATTGCTTCTTTATTCTATTTATAGCTCTATTTTTTCCCATGTCATCTGAGTGACTTCCAGCTGCCACATTTACAGTTTCCGATATTTCTGGGGTTGTGGGTGAGGAAATATCCTCTTCTACTGAAATAGCCAACCTCAAAACGATTCATTTCATTGTCCAGGCCTTTTATGATTAAAAGACCTTTTCATATTATGCATGAGTCCAAAATGATTCATCCATATAATTTAGATTTTTAGCTTTTAGGTTAAGGACTACAATTTCCCTGTGACATTTTTCTGTGCTAGGTAGACTCTGCACTGAAATTGATGTTCTTTCTTTAAAAAAAGAAAGAAAGAAATGTTAGCACTTACTCCACCTTTTAACTCAGGCTGCAGAACTAAAGAAATAGGTTTACATTCTTTAAGGCGGGAAGGCTTCTTAATAACTGCCTGAAGTGACAAACTGTAATAGGAAATAGGTTTGTGCAAATGGATTTCTGCTTTAAAAAAATCATACATTCATGTACATCAATAGAGGGAAACCATTATGTGTGGGTGTGCTACTTATCAAAATTTTCTTATTTTGACCATTTTGACCATAAAATATATGGTCATTATGGAAAATAATAGAAAAAAAGAATAGGAGAAAGAAAATTAGCCTTACTCCCATCAACCAAAACAATGTTGGTTCTAACATCTGCTGAATTGATCTTTTCACTAATCCAAATGAAATCTGGAGTTTTATGTTACCCTTTTTTATTTTTGTTTTGTTTTACATAACTGTGATTTATGTACTTGTATTTATGTGTGTACATATGTATTCATAAAGACTCATACATTTTTTAAAGTACCTTTCCTTCTAAATATTATAGCATGTACTACTTCTATTGCAGATTTTTACAAAAGCATTTTAAAGCAATTTTGGTATATCTTTTGAGGTGGTGGTACCAGGATTTATTTAATTACTACATGGTATGTTAAAATTGAAGAAGAGGAAAAAAATTATCTCTACAAAGAAAGGTCTGGGTGTAATGGCACATACCTTTAACCCTAGTACCTGGGAGGATGAGGTAGGAGGATAGCCATGAGTTAAAGGCCACCCTGGATTTACACAGTAAGTTCTAGGTCAACCTGGCTAGAGTGCCTGAAAAAAATAATAAATAAATAAATAAATAAATAAATAAATAAATAAATAAGGCTGGATAGATGGCTCCAAGGTTAAGGCACTTGCCTACACAGCCCAATGACCTGTGTTTGATTCCCCAGTACCCAAGTAAAGCCAGATGCACAAAGTGGCGCATGCATCTGGAATTCAATTGCCGAAGCTAGAGGCCCTGGCATGCCCATAAAATAAATAAAAATAACATTTTAAAAAAGAAAGCTTCTTTATCATTTGGACTTAACTCTTTGGGGTTCAGTCTCTGAATACAGTTATTAGTATTTCAAAGGTTTTGGCATTGGGATCTGAAATGTCTACTATAGGCTCCTATGTTTGAACATGTGGTTCCCAGGTGATAGTACTTTGGGGGGAGGTTGTGGAACCCTTAGGAGATGTCATCTGCCTACACAGAAGCCATAACCCAATAGGGGTGCTCTTTAAGAATCATAGCTCACCTCTAGGTCCATTCTAGATTCTTCTGTTTCCCATCCTCCAAGATACAACCTCTCCTACCAGAGCCCCAGACACCATGTCTGTATCCTCTTAAACTGTGAGCCAAAATAAATCTCTGCTCCTTAAGCTTCTCTGCTCAGGTATTATGTCAAAGGGGAGAGAAAAGAGAGCTAATACATATAGTAGTCATATTTTTTTCTCAACAAATTTGCAATAATTCATACATCTTCCTATAATGTGTGGATAACCTTTTTCCATTGTAATGATCAGTCTGATAAAAACAAATTATATTTGTTAATTTTGGGGGAAGAAAGAACATTTTATTGTAATTTTATTATGTAAATTTACTGAAATTTTATTGTAATCTGAACTTGCAAGGATTTGATTACTATGGTGTTGAGAATGTTCCCAAGTGTTCATTCATTTTTCGATGCTCATCTTTAACAATTTCTTGAAACTGATTTTTTTGCATATTATCTTTCATGATTTAAAGTTTCAATTATTTATTTCTATATTTTAAAAACTAAGAATTGGAATCATAATTGATTCAAAAAATTCAAAACACATTCCATTTAAAGTTTTACAAGCAATTTTAATTTTTACTTTTATTATATATTATTATATTTATAGTAATATAGTCTTTTATGGTTATTTATACTTATTGTTTTATTATATAAATCTTTAGCATCTATCTTTACCCTTATTATTTCCTCATTATTTTTAAATTATATTAACTTGTAGAAATTGTATATATATGAAGTTCAGTAAGATAGTAAAATACATGCGTGCATTGTATGTGAATTAAGTCCAACTCCCCCTTCTCCACTACCTAGCAATGTTCCCAATATGGAGTAATAACTATTCTACTTTAAGATCAACTCTTTAGCTTCTACATACAAGAGAACATGTAGTGCTTGCTTTTCTGTGCTTGGCTTGCGTCACATAATAATGTCCTCTAGGTTCATTCACCTTGCTGAAAATGGCAGGATTTCATTCTCACTTGCAATTGGATAATATTTAACTGTCTCACAAATGCATATATTTTATTTCTTTATCCATTCATATGTTGATGGACAACAAGTTTGTCTTGATACTATGAATATGGCTCAATAAGCCTAGGCTTGTTGATACCTCTTGTGTATGCTAACCTCATTTCCTTTGGGTATATACTCAAAAATAAGATAGGTGGATCATATTTTTAAGGTTTGAAGAACCGTCATATTGCTCTACATAGTGACTTTACTACAAACAATTTGTTCCTTTTTCTCCACATACCTGCTAGCATTTATGTATTAGCTACTTTCTCAATACTAGAACAAATACCAAGAAAGAAAAGGGTTTAGTTTGGTTCCAGAAGGTAGAGTCCCTCATGGCAGAAAAGCATGCAGAAGCAGAAAGTCTGCATCACATCAGCACATCAGCAGGGAGGAAGCAGAGAACATTCTCTTTTGTGCCAGTCATGCGCCCCACTGCCAGGAGCCATTCTTTTCTGTGACTAAGTTTGCATACAACTAAGTAGTATAGAGCAAAACCCTCAGAATTATGTGAGACTGGGATACTCACATAAATTCTAAGAGCTTTTGTGTTGGCATCATTTTTAAATGTTGAAAATAGACCGTTAAGCAGCCTCCTAGTTATAAATGCAATGGGAATGAGACCCAGATGTGCAAACACACACATGCACACACACACACACACACACACACACACACACACACACAAGCACACAGGCACACACACACAGCAATAACAAAGCCTATCTATTCGAATGATCATAAAATTCCACCACAAGCAGCCAAACACTTCTCATTACCAGGATGTGAGCTTTCTGCACTATCCTTTCTCTGCAGGAAAGAAACGGGGTGGTGAAGACAAAACTGAATCTCCATATCAAGTCAGAACTCTGTCTTCCAGACCATTCCCTACCAGCAATGGGCAAACCCCCAAAGTCACACCCATGTCATCAGAGCACCTGTTAGAAGTTGAGAGAACTAAAAACCACTTTGAGAGTATTTATTATAGGACAAGTCAAATTTTTAACTCATTTCTTGTTAATAATTAGATACATTTATGAGCAATTCTTGTGATGAAACCTCCATTTCCATCCTCCCTGTCCCCAACTGTGGTAGTTTTGAATAAATGTCCCCCAATAGAATTTATTATAGTTGTGTTTATTAAATTGTTAATTGTCTCCAGACTTCTGGCTGGAGGAAGTGTCACTTTGGCCTGGCCTCCTGGGGTCATAACACCCTTTCTAAATTGGATGCAAAATTCTAGGGATACATATGCAAAACAGCAGCCGGAACCCCAGGTCTAACAGTTCTGAATTTTGTGAATCACAGTGTTACAGTGTGCGTGTTTCCTTGAGGTGCTGGTGGTTGGTTTCTCTCTCTGCTTGCTTCTGTGAAAGGGAGCCAACATTTTCCTTAACTTCCCCTGGATTTATTAGTTCATAAATACTTTCCTCCCCCAAATTGTGCCTGGTTTGGAGATTCATCCCAGCACCGTATGGCTGACTATGACACCAACCCACTGGGGGCCCTCCTCAGTGGGATTGCTGGACCAGGTCATGGGATAAGGGATTATGTTTGTACAAGAAGTAGCCAGTTTTTTTTCTTTGTGTGTTGTTGCTGATGGGGGCAATGACTCTGGATATTCTCCCAAACTATGGCTCTTATATTCTTTCTGCCCCCTCTTCTGCTCAGTTCCCTGAGTCATGGTGGGTGAGTTTTAAGTCTGCTTTACTGTTGAGATTTTAAGAGTCTCTGGATTTCTGCTTTGGATTGTGTTGGGTATCCTCGGTGAATGTCTCCATTGTCCTTTCATAGGTCATCTGACTTGCTGTGGAGGTAACTCTCTTGCTCATCTCACCACTTCCTCAAAGGTTTCATGTGGGCCCTAGATGATGTTAGGGGTGGTTCATCTCCTACCTGGATGTCAGTCATCATCCCATATCCTGTTGGTGGAATTGGATTGTCCAAAGTTCTTGCTGCCCTCTGAAAAATACAGAGAATCTCCAATGGAGAGTGAAATCAGTATATGTTAAATGAGACAAACATTGCTAATTTGGGTGTAGCCTTTCTGTAGTTCTCTGGTAGTGGGAATTTCCCTTTGGAGCCCGCAGTTCTAAGTCTACATAAGGTTTTTCCATGGATCCCAGTTCCAGCTAAGGGTCCCTTGCCACTGAGCAGATCTCTTAGTCAATCAGCAAACAGTTGATTACCCACCTAGGTTTAGCACCACTATTGCACAGATTAGCACTTCTTGGCTTGCTGGTCTCTGCCCTGTAGATGTGTCTTCAACATTCTCATAACACTCGTCAGTGTTGTGTATCAATGCTTTCTCTGAATATCATTGGCAAATTTCCCCTGGCAGCTCATGTAACACCTTCCAGCACTACATAGGCTACCATGTGGGTGGTGGTTACTTTTCTGAATCCAGCAGGGTCTCTTGGTGTTGTGTGGTGACAGTCTGTGGTTTCTTCAGATATAGGGTCATATCTTTTGCTTGGGGTGGGTATTCAAGAGCTTTGACATAAGCCTGTCATGTTTTAGGAACCTCATGAGTCTCTTCGATCAACAGTTCAGTGTAGGAAGCAGCCAATGACTGGGACAGGGAGTTAGTTATAGTCTGGAAAAGTCAGTTTTAAAAGATGCTCACTGGGAAGGGAAAGATTGACAGCAAATCAAGAGCCCTAGAGGTAAGGCCTGAGAAAGTCCTTCAGGAACCCACAATGCATGGAAATGGTTTGGTGAGGTTCCATTGTAAGAAACAAGAAGAAAGCTTTGGAAGCCAAGGTAAAGCCAATCTTTTCCCATTACCCAATTCCAAACCCTGTTGGATTATTTCCCTTTATATGTACCATCCTTAGAGATTCTCATGGGGACTCCACCTTTTCTCAGGTAGTATTCCTCTGAAAGGTGTACATCTGTGTTGTAGTCAGCATTCTAGTTGCTATGCCAAAAGAACCCAAACAAAAGCGGCTTGTGGAGGAAAGGGTTTATTAGGCTTATGGACTTGAGGGGAGACTCCATCCTGGCAGGGAAAATGATGGCATGAGCAGAGGGGTGGACATCACCTCCGCCACAGCATTGCAAACAATGGCAGGAAGGTGTGCCAAACACTGGCAAGAAGAAGATGGCTTATAACCCCATAAGCCCGCCCCCAATACTCAGTTCTAGTGAGGTTCTAATTCCTGAACTGCCATCAACTGGGGATCAAGCATTTAGAACACATTCATTTGTTTGTGGGGGACACCTGGATCAAACCATGGCAATCTGTAAGCAGTGTTTTCTCCTGTATCTAAACCACTTTGCTCATTGCAAGCTCTCATGGCAGACTCTCATCAAGCACAGAATGAGCCACTGTGCATCCATGGGTATGACATTAATTCCTGATATTCTCCAATGGAAACTAAATCATGCTCCATTTTCTTCTTACTTTGCTTGACTCAGGACTGGATCTACGACAGTCATGAAATTCTAAATGAAAGCTGGCTCTTTAATCACTAGCCCACAGAACTTACCTCAACCACAAAGCCATGTTATGATATTTAAATGCTGTAGTCAGACACAATTATGGGAGGAAGGGATTTTTTTGATGTTACAAATCCAGGAGTTCATAATGATGAAAGTGGTTGATGCTTTTTCACAGGTCCAAGCAGAGAGAAAGAGAGAGAAGCCATCAACAACACTCAACACCACACACAGCAGCAGCAAAAAGGCGGTTGGGGAAGATTTCCTTCTCTTTATATAGCATTAGGGTGGGGTTCTGCAACCCCTTCCCAGACTTGGTGACTCCCCGAATCTCTGCAATTTCCTTTCTACACTGCCCTCCCAGGAAGAGATGTTTGTTTCTAGCTCCCCTGAGTCTCCTTACATCCTGCCCTCTACTGAGAGGGCTGCCTTCCTATGAACAACCTCAGAGACCCACCCAAGATTACTAAACAGGTCAAGTGGACAACAAAACTTAACCATCACAGTAAAATAAACTGGTACCCACCTGTTCGACCTTTATCACTTCCTCAGAGAAGGGAGGTTAGGTAATTGTATTATGGTAGTTTGTGCCCCTCACCTGCTATTCAACTCTACATCACATCCTGAGAGACAGGTGGTTTGTTTCTTCAATATCTCCCCTGCCAGGTCAGTGATAAATTCTCCAGTGCAAATTATCAGCCAGGACAGGCTGCAATTCCACTTTGCCAGAGGCAGCTGAAGGTTTGAAAGGAGCTCTAGCTCCTGGTTCCTGAAAACAACTTTTGTTCCTCACATTCACTTTAACACACTTGCAGAAGCCATTATTAAGGTTTTCTGTCCTCTTCTAATATATCAGGGTTTAAATCTTGCAAACAGAGTAGACTCAACATTCAAAATGTGGAAGACTTGTGTTCTTGGTTCTCAAAAACCACAGTTTCACCTTCCTGGCAGGGTCCCTCTCAGTAGAGCCAATGCCTCTTTGACTCTTTGAATATGTAACCTAGACTATGTAATAGTTCCAAGTTATTCATTCAAACATTAATCTAAGTGTTGCTGTGAAAGGATTTGGCATATTTGACAGGGTCACGGAATAGGAATGTTATCATGAAATGTTTCCCCTGTGGGTCAAACCCTTCTTCCTAGAGAAGAGAGGAAGCTTGTGTGCTGATCAGCCACCCAAACATACCCACTAGCACTCCTGAAGTTGTTTTGCTTCTCATCCTCTTCACAGATAGCGGGTGTAGCTATCTATTCTCAGCATGGCACAGACCAGCCTAGCTGCAGGCCCAGCAAAGGAAGAGAAACTTGCCTGTAACTCCTCCCATAAATTGGCCACACACCTAGAACAACGTGGGAAACTGGGGATAGGAGAGAGGACCAAACTGGGACAATCCTTGAATGTGGCAAACTCAAAACTGTGACTTTCTTCTACTTAAGATTTTTCTCTCGTAGGAGGACACAGGAATTGAATGTGCCTCCATGAACTGAGGTTGTCTCTCAATGTGTTCATGCTGTCTGGGATTTCCAGGGAGTCCCACACCTCATTTATTGACCACAAAGACCAGGAGATGTGCTCATGAAGAAGATTCAAACTTATGTGTGTCTATGGGATTTCCTCTGTCCCTCCCTTGCTCCTTTCGTCTTATTCTCTCTCTCTTTTTCTTGCCCATGCCAACTGGTCCTATCATTTAATTTTCCTCATGGTTCCTTTGGACAGTTGCATCTGGAATACTCATACCATGTGGCCCAGCTGGGACCTGGGTGAAACACAAGCTCATTTATCATTCATTCTTCTTTGGAGTAATTTTGTTGCTCATTTTTTCTGTGTCTTTAGAAAGACTGTGCAGGTAGAACTATTGCACTCAGAATCAGGAGAGCTACTTCCAGTTCTCTGCTTTTATTCCATAACTATCTGGAAACCCAATTTTTATCCATTAGCTCCTTGTGTACAAAACAAATGAGTTGGGCTAAGTTTCTTCTAGTTGTAAAATGCTATGATTCTCAGTGGGGGAAAAATGCATATCTGAACTGAGTCTATTCAGTATCCTGGGAATCAATTTTATTTTAGGCACATGAAAATATATTTTCCATGTAATGTAATTAGTCTTTTTTTTAATTCATATAAGATATTCAGAATCGTTACAACCAAAATTGAATTCTCCCTTATTTTCTTGTGTCTTATTTTCCTATTCTCTTATGATGAATTGATTTTATATTGATGAAAGTTTCTTCATATAGCTTTTTCTCCTTTCTTGCCTGTACAATGGGAAGTCAGCCCAAGCCAGAGCTTGTCTCCTTTCTTGCTACTCTTCCCGCACTGCCAGCTCTCATGTCCTCCTATCTGCATTGCATTGCTGCTGTGCAGTCATCTGCCTCCACTTTTTCCCATGTGTCTTCATGCAAGCAGATCCATTCTCGTTTGTCTTTGTGCCTTTGGCCCTGGCTCGTACCTGTTCCAAGTATGCATCTTGCTATGGCTTGAAATGAAATGCCTCCCATAGACTCTGAGCAGTTCACTTCTCCTTGCTGGAACAAAACACCAAAGTAGAAGCAGCTTATAGGGGGAATAGGTTTATTTCAGGTTTATAGTTTTGAAGGGAAACTTGATCATGGCAGAGAAATGCATGTCGGATAGTTCACAATGTCACATATCTGTAGCAGAAAGGAAATTTTCTAAGTGAGCCAATTTCTAAACACTTAGAGAGGTGAACTCATCAACTCCATGGTCTTCCCCCAGCAAAACACCTCCTCCAGCAAGGCTCCACCTGCTGAGGTCTAAGTAGGAAGCTTAACCACAAATATTTAAGGCAATGGGGGACATTTTACACTCAAACTACCACAGGCCTAAATGCTTGGTCCCCAGATGATGGCCATCCTTTGGGATATTTTGGAAGCTTTAGAAAATGGGGCTAGCTAAAAAGAAAGTTGGTCACAGGGTCAGGACCTTGGTAGTATCTAGTCTCTGGCCCCTTTTTGTCTTGCTTTCTGCTTTCTGTTTCCTATACTCTAAGCTACCCTAATATTCTTTCCCTGCCATGACATACTGACAACTCTGAAACTGTGAACTAAATAAATAACTATGAAATATATAATCCCTCCTACAAGTTGTTTCTGTCAGGTATTGGTCACAGCAATAAGAAAAGCAGCTAATACACATCTAATAACTAATGACCAAATGCATTAATTATAATAAATATACTACTAAGCTACAGAAATACATGGGGTGAACATAAAAGCATTTTGCAAAGTAAGAGAAGTCATTTCGGAAGGCTACATACTTCCTGATTCCACTTATATGATACTCTAAAGAAGGCAAAACTGTTAGGCATAATGCCCAGCCACCACTTAGGCACAGGCAAAAGGATCAGAAAATTTGAGGTCAGCCTCAGCTACATGTTGTGTTCAAGGCCAGCCTGGGCTACATAAGACTCTGTCTCAAAAACAATGATAACAACCAGAAAAAAAAAATCAGAACTATAGAGACAGTAAAAATATCAGTGGTTGCCAGAATTCTTAGGGAATGGAGAAAGGCAGGAATAGGTAGAGAGTGGATTCTTGGAAGAGTTTAACTATACTGCATGATGCTGTGTGGTGGATACAGGTCCTCAAACACTTGTTAAACCCATAGAGTCATACAAAGCATCACAAAAGGCAAACCCTCATGAAAAATGTCAGCTTATATTAATAACCATGGATCAGTATTAGATCAATTGCCATAGATATTCTACAACAATGCAAGATTTAAAAAGAGAAACTGAGGCAGAATGAATAGGTATGTGGAAATTTTATATATACATATATATACATATATATTGTGATGGTGAGGTTTTGTTGTCAACTTGGATCTTTTTAATTATCTTGGGTGGGTCTCTGAGGATGTTTACAGGAAGGCAGCCTCCCAGCAAGGGACAAGATATAAGGAAGCTCAAAGGAGCTAGAAGTAAACATCCTTTCCTGTGTGGGCAGTGCAGGAAGGAAATTCCAGAGACTCAGGAAGCCATTAAGTGGTTGCAAGACCCCACCCTAAGGCTATATAAAGGGGAAGAAATTCTCTCCTTGCTTTGCTCTCCTGTCTGTTTGCTATTGTGTGTGTGGTATAGGTGATGGGTTTTTCTCTCTGCTCTGATCTGTGAAAGAGGGCCAGCCTCTTTCGCTGTTATGGAACTTCCCCTCAAACTGTAGTTTCAATAAATACTTTCCTCCCTCAAATTGTGCCTGGGTTGAAGATTCATCCCTGCTCTGACAAATAAAGTCAGTTTTTAAAAATGAATGAGCCCCTTTCATCCTCTCTCATCACTTTATTTGATCTATGAGTAATTTTGACATGGAGGAGAAGATGGCTAGACTGGCTCACAATTCAGTAGAATTGGGTTTGGGGAGACTTGTGTCTTACTAGGAAAGGAGTTTTACGAATATATCTATTGACCTGTTCTTGCTTAATATATAGGGAGCTCTTTTCTCTGCAATTTCCACACATGGAGGAGTACTCAGTTCTCTTAGAGAACTCTTTTCAAGCGACCCCTTTCATCACTCCTGTAAAGGCAGCTCCTCCAGCATATCTTCATCTCCTCCCTCCTCTAACGCCATCCCCAGTTGGCAGTGAATGGAGGAGGTGCTGACAATGAGCTTCTTGAAGGGCAAAGGCAAACTCTTCAGCCATGTCCTGATGAATGACTACAAGAACTCATTGTGCAAGGCAGTGAAGAATGTTTATTTTCATATAATATCTGGGTTTTTAAATGCCTCCAGATGATGTATTCCAGGCAAAAAGAAGAAGAAGAAGAACACACACACACACACACACACACACACACACACAACTGCCTCCCAGCAGCCCGAGCCTATGAGCAGTTTAAATCTCTCTATATATTCACTTCTCTTTTCTCTTCTCTCCTCTCTCTCCATCTCCATCCTAACCTCCTTATCCTTCTCTTTCTCTCCCTCTCCACAATAAAATCAAATTGTTTCAATAAAAGGGACAATGTGTAGGGTATTTTCCATGCCAGTTAGTAGCTATATAATTGAGCACAGTGAAAATAACATTGTTGGAGGCAGACCATTCACCGGGTGTAATGGTTATTACTGGTGACAGCACAGAAGGAAATCCAACAAGGTAGATCACTAATACATGCTGGTGGAAAATAACAGCTGATAGAGAAGTTGTATTTTTAAAGAATCTTTTAAGACCACAATGAGTGTCGATATAATGGTATCAGAGCAGCTAACATAAAAAATGCTGACAAGCACACATGTTCTTGTAAATGCAGAGAAATACACCTTTCATATCTTGCTGGTGGCATGCAAAACAATGGGCATTCTTCTTCCATGTAATTGAGCTGTTTTTTAAACTTGTCATTAAAAAAACAACTAAATATGTATTTACCACATGGCCTAAGACTAACATTCCTGAGAATTTATTGCAGAAAATGAACACTTTGATCCACAAAAAAAATTACACATAATATTCATGGCAGCTTTATTTGTAATAACAAAAATTTAAAGCCCACTCATATGTCCTTCAATGAGTGAATGGTTAAACTGCTATAATCAGTGAGACACTACTCACCAATAAAAAAGACCAAGTTATAGAGACAGGAACAGCTTAAATGGCTCTCAAAAACATTAAAAGTGAAAATTTCATTCCCCAAAGTCTATATGATTGCATATATGTAATATTTCTGAAATGACAATGCTGTAGAGAGAAAACAAGTTCAGAGTAACAGGGAAAGAAGAGGAATGAGTGTGACTAAAAAGGACTAAGTGAGGTCTTCATGATGAACTAATACTTGTGATGTGGAAATCTGTGAATAACTTGTGATAGACACACACATCTATTGACATGTTTATTACCTGGCTTTGATGTGATACTATAGGAATAGAAGATGGTGCTCTGAGAGAAGAGAAGATAGAGTGACGAGGACTTCTATGCAGTCTCTGTGGATCAATCATTATTTCAAAATAAGAAGTAAAAATAATAACAATAAAATACTCATATTATATGCATTATACCAAATATATGACTGGAAAGAAAAATTCCCCTATTGGTATATCAGTGATCATACTTGGAGAGCAAATTTAAATCTTCTTTCCCATCCTTGACACAGTTCCTATAATGTCACTATGTTAATTTTATAGTCATCACCCAGAATTCTGTTCCTTATGTTCTACCAGAAGAATAGAACTTTAAAAATGACAAGTTAAATGTGTTCTGCTAAAATTAATGACCCAGAAATTCATGCTCTACAGCTTGTTCCTGGAAGGAAGTTGCAGAAATGAAAGTGATCTCCCAAGACGATCAAGGGGTTCTCCCTCCCCCCAAAAAAGAGACAGTAAAATCCAGTAGAATCTCACTTTGAGGACAAGAGCCCTCTTATGCAAGATCTTCTTTTGCAGGTAATACAGACCTAAAATTAGCAAGTACTACCAAATCCTGTGGCCATAATATTTACATCAGAACCACTACTTTTATAATTATTATAGTAGTGGAATTGATTTTCTTGGGGCATATTTTCTTACCACTTCAAGGTAACCATCATAAAGCATGTGCTATTCATTCTGCTTAATATAAATCATCATGTGCCCACTGGAAAAGATTGACCATATGGAACTCAAAATCAACCTGAGAGAAACATAAGGGTTGTTTTAAAATGTCTTATACTTAGTAATTACTATGAAGCTATTTTCCTTTATAAGCTTCCTCACTATTCTATATCACAAATAAATTATTCATGCTTTCTATATTTATACTTCATTTTTGGCTTTGGATAATCTATGCTTATAAACTTTTTTCTTGTATTTCTAAAGGAGGCTCTGCATATTTCCAGGATGAGTTTAATGACAAGAGATAACAAGGGTTTATGATTTTCCCCAGCTATTTATGAAAACAAAAAAGAGCTTATTTATTATTCAGATGTAATGCCTCTATTCATCAAAAAGGCATTGATTTCACACTTTCAGCTAAAATAATCCTAAATTAGTTTAAGTCATGAAACAAATGCTGTCCAAATTGTAATTTGAAGATAGGCTCATAGTCAAAAGGAAGATCATGCTGAGCTAAAATTCAAATAAATGTTTAGCTTCTTCACATTCTTTTAAATTTGAGTTACAGAAATGCAAAAGAGAAAATACTCACATAAGTGCAAATAAATAAAATTTCCCTTAAAACCAACTAACATTCATGGGAAAATCCTGCCTATTGTTGCATCTAAAATAGAAACAGTCATAAATGTCAAGTTCTCAGTTGGAAGGATATATAGCTATATGTAGATATTGTGATGGTTAAGTTTCGTTGTCATCTTGACCTGTTTATTGTACATGGCACTCTTGGGTGGGTCTCTGACGTTGCTTACAGGAAGAATTAACTAAAGGGGGAAGTCCCTCACAGAGTGTGAAGCCCTCCCAGAAGGGGGCTGGATATAAGGAAGCTTGGGGTCAAGGGAATCTTCTTGCTTCCTTCCTCCTGCTGGCTCCTGCTGCTTGTTGTGACTTGCACTTGCATCCATCCTGCTCAGCTATCCTTCCTAGACATTGAAGCCAAGTTTCCTCATCCTTCCAGCCTGAAGACCAGTGGCTCCCCAGGAATCCTTCAGAACTTCAGTGCTGGATTGGGATTGCTGAGGCATCCAGTCAAGAGGACTAAGCAGCTACTGGTTTCCTTGACTCTTGAGCCAGCAGCCTGCTATTGTGCAATTGTCATAAGCTACCCCAGTAAATCCCCTTATTACTACAATATGCTCTATTGGCTCTTATCCTCTAGAGAACATTGACTAATACAGAAAAATGATAGATAGATGGATAGATAGATAGATAGATGATAGATAGACAGATAGATAGAGATGATATAGATATAGATATAAAGAATTGATAGAGATAGACAGATAGATAGATAGATAGATAGATAGATAGATAGATAGATAGATAGATATAGATAGATAGAGACATACATAAAGACATAGATGATATAGATATAAAGATATTGATAGAGATAGATGATAGATAGATAGATATAGAGATGATACAGAGATGTAGAGATATAACTCCAAACACACATATATAAATACATATATGTGAAGTAGTATAAAGGAAAAAAATATAGACAAGCATAAACTTGAATCCTGTTTCTAGGTATTTGTGTTTGAGCAGTAATCAAGTTTAGGTCCAAAACTCTCAAACTCAAGTCACACCCCTGATGTACAGCTGGCTTCCTCTGGTCATTACTGCCACATCTGAGGACAGAAATGCTCAAGCACTTATTGGTCTTCAGACCACAGCTGCATCCTTGCCTTCAAAGCTCAATGAATGTTCTGAGTTTTTCAAAGCCACTCACTCAGATCCTCCTTTTACTTAATACTGAGGTCATCATCCCTGGAAAGACAGTCACCTTGAGGACTGCTCTGCAATCCTTGCCTACGTCTTAGCTCACTGATTTAAGAGAGCACCGAGCTCAGTGGAGACCCACCATGTAAGAGAATCCCAACCTCAGCAGTGTTCCTCACCCCAATGCTAGTTACTGTAGCTTCTGGGACCACAGAGAAAAACCTAATTTTTTTTTTTTGCAAAATCATTGCTATCCAAATAATTACTAAAATTTATTTTTATAGTCCATAATGAGTTACATTATTTAGTAGGCAAATAATGAGTTGTTATCCCCAGTTCCCCAATGTCCCTCTTCCCCATCCCCAATCAGCTGGATATCCTTCTCTGTGGGCAGTCTGAATCAGTCCTTGGGACAGGGGACCATGGATATCCTAGTAGTCAGCTCAGTTCTGATAGCCCTAGTATGTTGTTACTGAGGGGCGCCATGTCTCTGGATAGTCTCCCCCACCATGGCTCTCACAATCTTCCCACCTCCTCTTGCGCTCAGTTCCCTGAGTCATGGTGGGTGAGTATTAAGGCTGCTTTATTGTTGAAAACTTAAGGGTCTTTGTACTTCTGCTTTAGGTTGTGTCAAAAATCATTGTTGTCTGTCTCACTGGCTTATCCTGTGTTGGCTGAATGGCTGTGGCTATAGGTCCCTTTTTCATCCTATCATTCTCTTCAGGGTTCCATATGGATCCTCCACAGTAAGTCTGGGGTGGCTCATCTCTTGCCAGAATGTCAGCTATCAGCCTGTGGTTCATTGGTAGGATTGGATGGGCCACAGCTCTCTCACATTCTGAAAGATAGAATCTCCATCGGAGAGTGAGATCAGAATAGGTTAGCTGAGATACACATTTCTGAAGTAGCTATATTCTATTGTGAGTAGCCTCTCCTTCAGTTGCTCGCATAGTGCATCTCTCATTGGGGGCCCAAAAGTCTGGTTCCCAGTGCATATCGCCCTAAGTCCCCAGTTCCAGTTAAGGGCTCCCCCTCACTAAGAGGATTATTTGGCCAAATTTAAAAACTGTTTATTGCCTCCCCCAGGCTTTGGCTCCTCCATTGCACAAGTGCTCCTTTCTTGGTTCACTATTCTCTCCCAGTAGGAAGTGTGGTCAGCCTACTCCTGGCAGCAGACTATGTTTCATGCCAGTGGTCTCTGTTTGCTCCAGCTGTCGTTGACCAGCTTCCCCTGGCAGCTTATACAGTGCCTTCCAGCTCTGCACTAACTACCATCTGGGGACTGGTTACCATTCTGGACCTTGCAGGGTCTCTCAATGCTGATAGATGGCTTTGTGTTTTCTTCAGCAACAGGATCTTGCCTCAGGCCTGAGGTGGGCATTCAAGAGCTTTGACAAAATCCTGTCTTGTTTTTAGAACCTCATGGGTCCCTTTGGTCAACAGCTCAGTGAGGGAAGGAGCCGATGACTGGAACCAGGAGTTGCCAGACTGATCAATTTTTCACAGGCTTAGACTCTCTCCCCTTCTATTTAAAATTTCTTGAATTCATGTCGCAGATACTCTGCTAAGGACTCTATGTATTGCTTTACATTGATTCACCAGACCATTTTAATCAGCAGATGTGAATACTTTGTTCTATTATGTGTTTGTGTTTGGTGATTTATGTGTTCATATGTGTGCAGAGGGTGCACATGGATGTGTGTACACATACATATGTGGGCTAGAGGTCCATGTCAAGTGTATCTCACTCACTCTCCATCTTACATTATGAAACATAGTCTCTCACTAAATATGGAGCTCACAGATGCAACTAGCCTAGCTATCCAACAAGCCCCAAGGATCCTCCTATCTCTGCCTCCCCAGCTTTATTCCAATTTATAAAAGAAATCCAAGGTTGAGGAAGTTAGCAAACAGCCCAAGGCCACAAACCCAAAAAGGTAGCAGCTCTCTACTTTTAAGCATACATTGCTCTCCACGCATAGCTTTGTGCACTTCCTGTGTCTAACTTTATAGACTGAACCATTTTTTTTCAAAGCAATGAATTTTGGCACTTTATCCAATGCAGAGACCATTAGAAAGAGTTTTCAGAGATCCTAGCAGGAATTAAAAAATTAATAATATAAGAGCAGGAGAGATGGCTAAGCAGTTAAAGGCATTTGCTTACAAAAAAAATAGTGTAAAGAATGGCTTCTAATGAGTTGTGTGTTTGCAGTATTGGACCTGAAGTAGAGGGAGGAGAGGAGGAAAGGAGAGAGGAAGGGAAGAAGGAATGAAGGAACAAATGAACCAACAAAGGAAGGAAGGGATAAAGTTGATTTTCAAAACCTAGGATACAGTCTAGAGTTAAAATCAAATATTGTCTCCCCCTGGACATTTTTTTATATTTCTAAAATTGCTTTATTGTTACAAAGCAAGCTTGTGCCTGAATTACAGCCTTTACTAAAGCCATGACAGTTTTATGTCTCAGATGCCTGATGACCATATTAACCTCTCTCCTCAGTGGAGTCATTAATTGCACACTCTATTCACATCCCTTGGGCAAGGCTTCCAAGGAGAGACAGTCAGAAGGTTTCCAGAAGAAAGGACATGTCTATAGTTGGCCCAGTGGGAGAGTTAGCATAATTACTGAAATGATTAAGGAGGTATTTTCTAAAAGAGACAAGTGTAGTAAGTTTTAATATGTTTTGTGACACCATAGAAGACAAGAGGGCATGTAGTACCTGATATAGGACCTCATGGGTCACCAAAATAAATAAATAAGTGTAGAGGCTCTGGAATGCGTTCTCTCATGGGTATAAACAAAACTGACTGAGGACAGCGGTGCAGGAAAGGTGGCTGGAAGCCGGAGGCAGAGAGTCTCTGCTGGTTTGGCTCTAATCCCCTGCTGTAAATACAGCTTAATGTGAGGGAGCTTCTAACAGGCAGAGGTTTGATGGATCCAGAGATTGGAGTTAAACCTTTTCTAATTTGACATGCCAGTATTTAATCTTTTAAATGTACATCCTTAATCAAAACTCAGAGGGAAGCTTTAATCTCGTATATATGAACAGAAGTTGATTAGAGGCCCTGACCTCCTGTGCTTCCAGCTGATTCCTTCTTTCCTGTTTACTAGATGTGTGTTACTGTTCTTCTTATCTCCCAGAAGCCTCCATTACAGAAAAATGGTACTCTGAAATCTTAGGCGCGTGAATATGGAGAACATGATAGTTACATTTGGTGTTCAGTTGTCGTCCGTCTATTCATTCAATAACTCTTGTTGCCATGGTTAATGAGCCTCATTTTTTGGCTGAGGTTCTTTTACTTATGAATGCAGAGCACAGACAAGACGGGCATGAGTATTTTTGCAGAATGCATTTTACATTGTAATTAGAACTTCATTACCCTTTCCTTTAATAAGTAATGCAAGTGAACATGAATAAGCTACTAAGGAGTAAATAATACTATAGAAAATATTTTTGTTTTAGATGCATACAAGATACACACTCCTTACGAAAGTGATTCCACAAGATAACTGATAAAAAGAGCTTATGCCCTGTTTAAAGACTGATAACCAGGAGGGAAAATTCATCATTCCAGTTTAACAGGATTTGGGCCGCCAGGGAAAAGCATTGTTAACTAGTACACAATGTAATTTTTTTTGTCTGCATGTGGTGTGTGTGTGTGGTGTTTGTGTGTTTGTATGTGTGGGGGTGCATGTATGGGGGTACATATGTGTTTGTATGTGTGGGGGTACTTGTGGATTGCAGAAGTAATATCAAAAGTATTTCTCAATTGCTTTCCACATTACTTTTTGAGACAGGGTTTCTTATTGAATGCATGGCTCACTTATTTGTCTAGTCTAGCTAGCCAGTGTGTCCTGGGGATCTCCTTGTCTCTGCCTCCAGAGCACTGAAATTACAAGCGTGTACCACCATGCCCACACATTCACATGAGTGCTGGAGACCTGAATTCAGACACATACATCTGCATGACAAGCCCATGATGTGTGTTTTATGCACACTTAACAGGACACGTCCTACCTGGACTTCATCCTAAACATACATAACTTATAGAGTAGTGTTTCTGGGGAAAATGAAGACAGGGTTCACATCATACTTTTCCTGTTGGCCAACATTCTACTGCACCCAGGTAATAACTCCTATTACCACTTAAAATTCTTTGTTTTATAAACACAATTACATTTTTCCATTCCTTAGTACTCCAAATCAACTTAAGCAAAACAATCACATTTAAATTATTAGTAATTGATGTCTACAGCCATACCACCCTGAACGCGCCCGATCTCATCTAAATTATTAGTAATTGTCAAAACAATCCAAAAAGCCTCAACAAAGAAAACAGTGAATTCCTGAGAAATCATTTTGATTCCTATGGCCAAAATATTTTTAAATAAAATATAAGCTTTCTGAAGCATATATATATATATATATATATATATATATATATATATATATACTTTTAGCTGTTAAGAGGGTTCTTTTTTTAGGTTGGATCCTCCAACCTAAAATTGTGCAAACAAAAGCCTGAGCGTCTCTTTCCCATTCCTCCCCTTCTCCTTCTTTGAGAGTAATGAGTCTGGATGCTCGTAAGAGAACGGCATCTTTGAAATTTAAAAGGAAAAAGTAATATTCTGCTCTGATTTATTCTACCCACCATAGCAAGATGTTGGGCAAAGCTCACTGCAGCAAAAAAATTAAGTGACAACATCCACAACTGAAATGATATTTCCTGGTGTCTAGTGTATGCGAGACCATAGCAATTCCAAGATGGTTTATGAACTTGGTAAAACAAAATACTTTCTTTTTTTCAGCTGTTCTTTTTGGTTAAAGCCAAATGACATTCCAGAGATATGCAATGCACTGGGAGGAGGCACCAGACATCAGGCCTCTTGATTTTTATTTTCTGAGTGAGGCAAAAGTAGATTTTCTTAAGAAAATCGAGAAAGACACTCCCAACCAGCTAGTCAAATGCCCACTGTAGCATAGGTTGGGCATATCTATTCAGAAAAATCTCCAAATGAAAATGCTCCTGTATCTGAGATTGTTGAAGTTCTGAAGTGATGCTCTAAAGGTGTTAGAATTTGAAGTATTTCAAATTTCAGATTTTCCAACTAGAAGTGCTGAGCCAGTTACACCTATGCAAATATTATAAACTGTGAATACCTCTGAAATTTGAAATACTTCTGTCCTAAATATTTGAGGTGAAGGACTGCTCATTCTAATCCTTGGCAGAGAATAGAAGTGTAAGGAATGTTTGTTCCTGTCCTTAATGGTTACTCTGCCCCTAAATGTAAAGTCAACTATATTGTCCTGTCATTGAAGAATTGTACTATACTACCTGTTCCATCATTCATTTTGATTTATCATCTTTCTGCTAACTGATAAACATGTAAGTGGCTGATTCCAAAATTATGAAGTCAAAATTTAGATCTGAATCCTAAATCATTCTTAAGAAGCTGTTATCAAATCATATTCTGTATTTTTTTTTGTTTGAGCTGATCTTTGTAAGATCAGATCACTGGGATTTCTTGCTGATAAAGAAGGAAACTGTTTTCCTAAAAGACAAAATTAAAAATCTGCAATGACATTTAAGAGACTTGGATTGCCTCATTCACAGGTAACAGAAACGAAGGGAAGTGAGGCTGAGGATTTGTGTTTGGATGGTTTCTTCATGGATCAGGGGCTATAGGACATTTTTAAGACAAAATAACTATCCCATAAGATGATGATTCAAGCAAGTTCCCTTTTTTTTCCTTCAAAGATTAAGTAGGAAGCTTGCCCAATAAAATATTTTTAAATATTTTTAAATTACAGAAATGGGAAGACTCACTGCCCCCAAGTTGATGACAACAGAGAGTCATTAGAAATCCCTTCCTATGTTCCCAGAAGGCTCCTTTGAGACTCCTGACCCATGACCTCACAGCTCCATGACCTTACGCAGGTTATCCAAATCTCCCGTCCTAGTATGTCATCCATAAATGGAGATTATAAAACACTGACTTCATAGGGCCATTATGAAGATTAAGTAAGATAATATCTATCAAGCAGTGTGCACTGTACCAGGAAAATCTGAACATTCCAAAAATATTCAACACAGAAATGACATCATGGAGAACTTCCTGCTTGGAGATCACTCAATTAATAGAGCTCACAGCATTTGCTTCTCCGATGAGCAGGTACCATGATTTGACATTATCAGAATACTTCTACTGTACCACCATTTCTCAACAACTTTCCAAAGTCCAAGAAGAGAGCTACGGGATCTAATAGAAAAAAAATTGCTTTCTTGAGGGCTTAGATTCCAGAATTGAAAGCGCCTTACTGCAGAGCAAAGAAAACAACTCTGGTGTCCGAATATGCTAGTGATAACCATTATTAGCATCTCTATCAGAAAGCCAGAGAACCAAGCAGAAGGATTAAGAGAATTATGTCACTTTAGTACACCAGTATCAATAAGAGTATTCTAAGCACCACCTACAAAGACTTGCCTTTAGCTATATATTACAGATGGCACCAGCAGCCTCTCCTTTGTCTATACCAGACTTCAGATTTGGTACTTTTCTCCTTGATGGCAAAGAAAGAAAGGAGCCAGAGCTTGGGCTTTTGTAAACAACACATTTAAGGTAAAGAAAAGAGAATGGCAACCAGAGACTCAGTGATGGAGCTCACCTCTGAAAATTGCTGACTGAAAGTATCCTGGCAACATCACAAGAAATTGACAGCTCTCAAAGTATCACAAGAAAGCAGCGAACCACATGTCAGACAGGCTGAAGTGAACTGAAGAAGTGACTGAAATGTGAAATTGAATCTTAAGCTCAAATGTTAAAATAATAGGGCTGATATAAAAAGACAGATGTTAGGCCCAAGGAAGGGCTGGAGGAAGGAGGCTTACAGGTTAATAGCAAGAAAAAGAGCCACCAAGAAGCAGATGTTACCAAGACAACTCCAATATATCTTGTGGAGGGAAATTTGCTGAAACACTTTAAGAAAGGGCAAAGACAAAATTGGAGTGAAAAGCAAGATGATCTTCAAGGAGAGTTTGGAAAACCAAGCTTGAATTATTAGCCTGGTGTGGTCACTCATGTCTGTAAATCTCCTCACTTGGGAGGTTGATACAGGAAGATTGCCACAAGTTTGAGGCCAGCCGGGACAATAGTGTGATGCCATGTCTCATAAGAACCACCACAGGAAGAAAAAGCTAAAATCTTTGCCAGGAGAACACTAAGATAATTATAAGCAGAGCAATAACCAACATCATTATTAAAACAGGTTTCAAAGCTGAAAAATGTCAGAAGCATATAAGCCAAGTATTTATTCTCAATGGTCCATAAAATAAATACATGATCATATAAACTACAAACAGAATATTCTGAAACGATTTTACAACTTAAAACAAAAAGACATCTTATTGGCACTCATTTGGAAAACCCTACTCACATCCCAAAAGATAGGAGCAGGTACACAATCCCTGCTCTTACAAGAACATTTTCCAGAAGTCATATCTATGTCTTCAGGTTCCCTCCCTTATTTGTACCTTGGTCACATACCAAACTGATCCCACAATGGAGGATGGAAAATGAATGAAGACCATTCAGGGAGACCCTTTGGCCTCTTCTCCTGTAAACACTGTGATGCTATTTTTATGTTCAAACAATTTTAGTAGATCAAATCAACTAGAAAGAGGTCTAAAGAGCAGTGTTTAACAAGAAAACTATTTAAAAAAACAATTAACCTGGATTTCCACCTCATTTTTATACCAAAATCAATTTTAACCATGAAATATTTGAAAACAACCAGCTGACTGGTGACAGGGAAGAGGGAAATCGGGGGAACTGGGGACACCAACACATTATTTGCTCAGTCAGTGTTTGTAAATATGGATAATAAACATATATTTAATTTAAAAAGCAGCTATTGTTATTCAGTACAAAGTAGAAATGCTATTATCTTCACAATTTGAAATAATTTAATAATTATTTTCTTGTGAAAAATATAAATATAGAAAAAAATTTGAAAACAAACAATAGCAGTCAATGATGAATATGTTTATGAATATTATAACTTATTTTTGACAATTTCACACGTGTATACAACATATTTTCATTTATACCCTCACTCACCCTCTCTAGTCCTCTTTTCCTCCCACTAAAACCCTTCATCTTCCCATGAGTTCTCCATTCGACTTCCAGGTCTTGTTTTTTTATTGTTGTTGTTTCTCTGATTCTGTTTTTGTTTTTGTTTTTGTATTGACTCACTGATTTAATTAAGGATCATATGCATATCACGGGTGAGAGGTTATTTATGGAGAGTGGGCAATCCTCTAGTAGCTACACCAGTAAGGAACATGGCTTCAGTTCTGCAAGCTTTCATCAGCTTCCGCTACTGACTTGGGGAGGTCTGGGTGTGGTGGACCCCTCCTTCATTCATGATGAAATATTGCCAGGCTGATCATGTACAGGAAACCCTCTCTGCTGGGAGTTCATGAGTGGGCCGATGTGTCTTATCCAGAAGACAGCAGGCATTCCACTCAACCTCCTGCTCTTACATTATTTCTGCCCTGAGCCTGGGAGGTGTGGGTTAGATGCCATGCTGAGCACAAACTCATCGCTTATTCTTGATGATGAACATTTTTTTATAATTTTCAGCATAAAGAGTGTATGTAAGGAATTTTTAATTAATTTGAGGTGGAAGAGGATTATTTTATAATTTCAACATCAAAACTGAAGAGCTAACGTTGGCCAGGGGACCTCAATTTTGCCTACTAAGGCCTCCATTTTGTTAACTGTTAGGACTTCTCTGTAACCCGCTGGTTCCAGGAAAAAACCACCAAATGTCCTAGGCCCCCAGCCTAACCAATCAGCTCCTGGTTTCTCCAGAAACCATGTCAAAATGACCTATGTATCTCCTGTTCTCCAGCAACCATGTCTAAATGATCTATGCATTATTAATTCTAGCCTGCTTCTGTATCCACAAGTTCCTGCTACTCTACCCCACCTCCAGACCCTACCAATCCTGATAAAGGTTATCCCAACTCCTCCCTCGGACAACTGGCCAGCACCTGTTTGTGGTTTTTGTTCTTTAAAAGGCCTGTGTACCAACACTTCCAAGGATGCAGTCCAAGCTCCCGAGTCTGGTTGTGTTCCTCATCGATTAGCTTGCAAGTCCATGGCAATAAAAATATCCTATTTTTGAGGTCATTTGGTTCCTGCCTCATCATTTACACGACCCCAGACCCAACAAAAACCATAGAACAACAAAAATGTAAACAGTAACTGAGAAAGCATACATTGACCATGAATGAGGATAAATTCATTTTCATAATACATAAAGAAATATTATAATTCAAACAGAAAAATATAGTCACTCCAATATAAAAATGAATTTAAAAAAGGGCTCATCGTAAAAAATATAAACACTAGCAAGAAACAGACAAGAAAAATTTATTTCAGTAATAATCAATGTAATTAAAGTAATGAGAAACTATCTCATATCTTCAAACACCATAAGACAAATAAATTTCAAAAATAATTTGAAAAGGGAAGTCTGACTCACTATTAATGAAAAGAACAATTCTGCAATAAAATTCCAAAATCTCAAAATTACTCAGTGCCCATGGACCCACAAACCCCTTCCCAAGATTCATTGGAGGGAACATGTCTATAAGGATGCATAAAATAATGGGAAAACTGGAAGTATTCTGTCAGTTAAGTCACATTTGTTAAAATAACTATTGGTCTCTGTGATGGTTAGGTTTTGTTGTCAACTTGGATCTTTTTAATTATCTTGGGTGGGTCTCTGAGGATGTTTACAGGAAGGCAGCCTCTCAGCAAGGGGCAGGATGTAAAGAAGTTCAAAGAAGCTGGAAGTAAACATCCTTTCCTATGTGGGCAGTGCAGGAAGGAAATTCCAGAGACTCGGGAAGCCATTAAGTCTGGGGAAGGGTTGTAAGACCCCACCCTAAGGCTATATAAAGGGGAAGAAATTCTCTCCTTGGTCCCCTGGCTGTTTGCTGTTCTGTGTGTGTGGTGTAAGTGATGGGTTTTTCTCTCTGCTCAGACCTGTGAAAGAGGGCCAGCCTCTTTTGCTGTTACGGAACTTCCCCTCAATCTGTAGTTTCAATAAATACTTTCCTCCCCCAAATTATGCCTGGTTTGAAGATTCATCCCAGCGGCCTGTGGCTGACTATGAGTGTCTCCAAAATTGTCCCATTGTTTTTATCCAAGAAACCTTGAGCTTCTTCTGTAACATCATCAAATTGTACAGCTTTCAGTCATATTGCACAAAAGCACTGTTCAAGCTGTGTTTTTCTGCATAAACACTTCTCCAGTCTCACAGATGTACGCACTTTGAAAACAGAAGCATGTTCTTGTAGTCAACCGCAGACTCTGAAGAGCTTTCCTTGACTCTGTATACAATAAGAATTTTAAAAATATTTCTCATGGAGTATGACCCCCCCCAAAAAGCAATAATGTAGAATTCTTTTGCTCATACAACAAATAGCTCCTTAGTAACAACTATGTGCTCTGAGTGAATAAGATATTCTTCCTGTCATGAAGATTGCATTCAGTCTTCATTCAAGATTGCATGGAGGAGAGAAACTAACAAATATTTCTAAAGTATGAAAATGCCTTTAAACGTAATCATCAAGAAAATAAAGCAGGAAATAACCAACTGACACCTACTTCAGTTACACTAGTCAGAAAATGCATCACTGTGGCAATATGTAAGCTGATTTCAATGGAGAAGTGTGATTTCATTTATAATCTAGAAGATGATCATTTGTGCCCATCTTGTGGGTTAAAGAGGAGCAAGTGTAGAACTGGAAGGAGGTGTTTTCAAGGCACAGGGGAGGGGAGAGCATGGTCGGATTAGCAGTGGAGACAGAAAAAAGTTGACAGAGTGAAGATATTTTAGAGGGTAGACTCAAATAGGTTTAATGGGAAGAGAAAGTCAGGACTGTCTAGGTTGAGCAACTGAGGAAAATGGTGCTGTTTATTGGAACAGGGTAGATGGAGGAGGGACTGATTTGTGAAAGAGAAATGACCTCAGATTGAGCTGCCAAGCAAGCATAGACATTGTCTGCATTGAGATCAATCTGGAGTCTTGAGTCAGACTCCAAAGTACCAGGACTAATAGGATGCCAACACTTACAGGGAGGAATGGAAGAAGCTGGTGAGTTCAGGAAGGTAAGCAATGATAGCCAAGTGGTGCAAGAAGTGAAGGGCCACTCTGCCCACATGCTGCTGAAAGAGGAAGATATGACAGAGAAGGGAATTGTGTGTCACTGTGTGAGATGATGTGTGACAAGAAATGTCACTCAGTGGGGCTGGAGAGATGCCAAGCTCAAGTGGTTTGGGGGGTGGAAGGGAAAAGAGTTAAAGATCTGAAAACAAGGTAGTGAAGACCCTTTGAGAAGTTTGGCAATGTGGCTACTAATGTGTGGAACCGTCAGGAAGACACAGAAGCAAGGAAGTGGTTTTTGTGTTGGTGGAACCCTCAACTGGAGCTGGGATCCATGGCAAAATCCTATGGGGACCAAGAACCCAGACTCCTAGGGAAAATTCCCACTACCAAAGAGCTACAGAGAGGCTACACCCATTAGGAGCTAACCAAAATAGCAATGTTGTCTCATTTAACCCTTATTGATCTCACTCTTCTATGGAGATTCTGTTTGTATTTTTCAGAAGGCAGTGAGAGAGCCAGGGACAACCCAATTCCAAGAACAAGACATTGGATGATGGCTGACAATCTGGCAGGAGACAAACCACACCTAACCATCACACAGGGCCCAAATAAAACCTATGAGAAAGTGACGAGACAAACAGGAGACCAGTCACCACAGCAAGTCTGATAACCCACGAAAGGTCAATGGAGGGAGACACCAGTGATACCCTAACAACCCAGGGCAAAGATCCAGAGATACTTAAGATCTCAACAACAAAGCAGACTCAAAACTCACCCACTATGACTCAGGGAACTGAGTGGAAGAGGGGGTGAATAGAATGTAAGAGCCATGGGTGGGGGGGAATATCCAGAGACATTGCCCTGCCTCAGCAACAACACACAAAGGGGGAGAAAAAAATAGCTACCTCTGGTACAGTTCATAACCCCCTAACCTATGGACAGATCCAGTATGCGCACTGAGGAAGGACCCTAGTGGGTAGGGGACAGAGAGAAGGGAAATAAGGACACCTTCATAAGAGTTTTTCATACAATGTATATACTTATTCATAATAAAGATATTAATTTTTAAAAACAAATAAAATAGGTTGATAAATTATAACATAGTTATAGAAAGGGCTCAGGAAACATTTATAAAGAGAGATGGGGAGATCAAAGTGAAGTATATATAAAAGTCAAAAAGCACAAAGTCCAGGCTGGAGAAATGGCTTAGCGGGTAAGGCACTCGCCTCCAGTGCCTAAGGCCCCTGGTTCAATTCCCCAGGACCCACATATACCAGACCCACAAGGTGGTGGCCCTAGTGCTCTCTCTCTCTCTCTCTCTCTCTCTCTCTCTCTCTCTCTCTCTCTCTCTCTCTCTCTCTCTGTATCTCTCTGATTGAAAATGAATAAATAAAATAAAAACAAAACAAAAAACCAAACCAAAAAAAAAAAAAAAGAGTGAAGTCCATTGGGAAGGGAAGAACTGAAGACTGCCAGGAGGAAGAAATACCCTTCGTGTGAGAGGAGGAAGGAGGATGAGGACAGGTGCAGCTGTGCGGTGTTCTGCACTGGGGATGTTCTCAACCTCTGAAGCTGCACTCCATGCAGCAAGCTTGTCAGCTGAGTGAAGACTCAAGAGGGAAAGCCTCGGCTGGTTTGAGCAGAACATATGGAACGATTCTTGGGAAAGCTTGAACACCTCCAGTGTGATGTATCATATGTGTTAAGCTTTATATGTTGAACGATTCTAGATCAGTACACATACAAAGGGTATGGAAGAATATATAATTTTATCGCTTTATGATCAAGCTTCCCAACAAGCTAGGGAGAGAAGGAACTTCCCTCAACATAATAAAGATGACGTATAACATGTATAACAACCCCACAGCCCACATCGTGCTGCATGGGGAAAGGCTGAAAACTTTTCCTCTAAGGTCTAGAACAGGGAAAGGATGTCCACTCTCACAGAGCCGAGCGTTAAGGGCTCCTCATCTAACTTGGCTGGACCCGAGCCTTGATAATAATTGGTGGAAGCATGTTTATTTTCATTAATGTGGATTTGATGATCAGAAAGAGAGTCTTTGACCACAAACACTTCTAGCCTGTCCATTCCATAATATGTCAGGAACCACATGTGGGCAAACTAACAGGAGGAGGAGCAGCTTGAGGGTGTATGATTTTTGTTTTTGAGATCTGCAGAGCAGAAGGCATCTCATACCTGCAGTTATCCTAACACTCCACCTGCCAGAAGGCACCCTCCAGTCTATGACTGTCAACCTCCTGTATAAAGTCCTGCTGAGTGCGACTGTTAGCCTGAGTCTGCCACCTCTTCTCATGAGCGATCTTATCATAATTAAGTTCCTTCTGTACATTGTCTTGCTTCTCTCCATTGGCTTCTGCCATGAGATCTCCTGCTAGTTCATGGAAAGCTCACCATGCTTATTTTATGCAATGCAGCACTAGAAATCTTTTTTAAAAATATTTTTATTTATTCATTTTCAAGCAGAGAGAGAGAGAGAGAGAGAGAGAGAGGAGTGAGCACCAGGGCCACCACCTTGTGGGTCTGGCCTATGTGGGCACTGGGGAATTGAACCCGGGGCCTTGGGCACTCGAGGCAAGTGCCTTAACTGCTGAGCCATCTCTCCAGCCCTAGAAATCTTACCTAGAGCAATTAGGACAGGCAACAATATAAAAAGCAAGCAAGTAGGAAGGGAGTTAGACAAATGATACCTGTTTGCAGATGACATCACTCTATATATAGAAAAAAAAAACTAATGACTCCACTAAAAGACTATAAGCTGATAAATGAAATGACAACTTAATATGCAGAACCCAACATAAAGACAATCCAATGATTAAGTGGGCAGTTGATAAAAATAGATATTTCTCATCTCTATATGACCTACAAATGGCCCTCGGATATTTGAAAAAATGTCACTAAGCATCAGGGAAATGCAATTCAAAACTACACTGAGATGTTGCACTATTACCAAAAAGACAAAAATGGCAAATTCTGTTGAGGGTGAACAAAAAAGGGAACTCTTCCACATGGTTGCTGGAAATGTAAATTAATAACCACCACTATGGAAAATAGTGTCTATATCCTTTTAAAAACTGAAAAATCTACCATATGATCCAATCATCATACTAATAGCTACATATCCAAAAGAAATGAGATTAGTATGTCAAGGATTCCATCTAATTCCATCTTTCTGAGGCAGTGTATTGACAATAGCAAAGAATGCAATCAACCAAAGTATCCACAAGAAAAGAAAATGTGGATATTTAATGGAATGTTATTAAGCCAAAAAACTGAATGAAACATTGTCATTTTCAACAACAGAGATGAAACTGGAGATTATGTTAAATTAAATAAACCTCTTCCTGGCTTATTTAACATAATCTCTAGTTTATATGTTGTTGAAAAAATGTTAACTCATATGTGGAATATTAAAAAGTCCATCTCACAGAAGTTAAGTGTGAAATCGTGGGTGCAGGGGCTGGGAGAATGGGGAGATGTGGGAAGGTAGAACAAAGGTATTGATTCGTTGTTAGGAACAAGAAGTTATGGTGTGAATTGCAAACTACGGTGACTGTACATAATATATATGTAATGGATATCCTAAATGGATAAGCAGAGAATAATATATGTTTTACTACGAAAAGTGTTAAATGATTGAGCAACAGGATATGATTAACCTGAATCAAATGCCATAAAATACACATGTATTGAAACGTGATGATGATTATGAAGAAATTTCATGTGTTTATGTTTCAGGCAAAAACATTTTTTAAAAAGTTTCCTTAATAGTATTTATTCTCTTCCCCACTTAGGGACTTGGGAGTTTGGGATGTGATCTTTCATGTATTCTCATAGAAAAGACTTTCTTTTTCTTACATGTATAGAGTTCCTTTAATATATTTTTGGTGGGCTAAAAAAAAACGTTTCTTTGTCACAGTGAGTGTACACTATTTCAGAGCTCTAGAAAAGGAAATAATTCCACTAGTCTCTAGAAATATTGAGCCATTCAGACCCAGTTACAGGTGCATAATAAACGGACATTAAGGTTTTAGCAGACATGTGTAAGGAGGGTGAGACAAGCACCCGAGAGCACTTATGGGGCAGTTCTAATACTTAGATGATATGCAATATTTAATGATGTATTGTTGCAGTCAGCTTTCTAGTTGCTGCACAGAAAGAACAAAAGCGGCTTGTGGAGGAATGGGTTTATCTGGCTTACGGACTCGAGTGGAGACTCCATCCTGGCAGGAAAGATGATGGCACGAGCAGACGGCTGGACATCACCTCTGCCACAGCACTGCAAACAGCGGCAGGAAGGTGTGCCAAATACTGGCAAGGGAAAGCTGGCTTATAACCCCATAAGCCCGCCCCAACAACACAGCTCTAGTGAGGTTGTAAAACCCAAACTGCCATCAGCTGAGGATCCATCTATCAGAACACATCCATTTGTTTGTGGGGGACACCTGGATCAAACCATGACATGTATATAAGAGCAAAAGAACAAGAGGAAATGCTACAAAATGCGAAGGGAGTACATGATATTCTAGTGTAGCAAAAAAAAGGTGGTTTTCATTTTATCATTATGTGTGTCATTGTCATGTAAATTGTCTACAATAACTATATTTTATTTCTTGGTATGGTTATTTGAACAATATCTAGACTGAAATGAAGAGTTATATACCAAAGCCTAAGAGTAATAGTGCATAAATTAAGATAGAGAAACAGCACACCCATTGTAATAGTTTGCTGTGTCAAAACCTACTGATTGAAACACATTAAATATAAGAAATATTGAAATGCTTAAAATATATAGGTATATAAAATATTTAGCATGTTAGCATGTGAAATATAAAGTATTTACATTCAAAATTATATTTTGGAAAATGAGTATCACCTTTGTCACAGTTAGATGTTGCTGAACTCATTCTGAAATGAGAAAAATAGCAATATAGATTATATAAATTGGGCATTTGTCTTGTGGCTCCATTATCAGGTTTCAGGTTAAACATATAGATTCACATCTATCAGGTCTTATTTTATTTTCTCCACAAAGGAATTCCAATTAATTCAGAACAAATGATTGAATTTTTTAAAAAATCATCTCACACATGCCATGAAGAAATGATCAATGGTCATTGGTGGAAAACTTATAATGAGTGAATCATGGTAACACAGAGATATCATGTGATGATGTGACATATCCAATACTGACCACAAAATCGTTTCTGCATTTTACTAAAAATAAACCTGTATATTCAAAAAGATTCGAGATTCTCTACCCATTTATAAGAAATACCGTGCATAGGCTGAGCTTGGCTGGTGGCCTCTTGTAGCCCCACCACTGGAGAGACTGAAGCAGGAGGCTTGTGAGCTCTAAGCGAGCTTGGAATACATAACAAGACCTCATCACAAAAATATTTTAATAACTATAGACCACAAATAAGTTAAACAATATCTCAGGACACAATCAAATCTAAGAGGTAGAAAACTTATTTCTCAAACAGATAAATGACTTGGAAAAAAAAGGAGAAGAAGCTGTTACACAATGACAATCTTTTTTTAATTTTATTATTTATCAGGGGGTGGGCACCTCCACATGCCACAGCACATGTGTGGAAGTCAGAGGATAATTTTCGGCTCCATCCTCACCTCTCCACCTCCTTTGAGGCAGAGTTGCTCTGCTGTTCTTTGCTGTGCTAGCCATGAGCTTCTAGGAGATTCTCTTGTCTCCGCCTCCAATCTGGCAGTCAGCATGAGAATTCTGTGATACAGATGCCTGCTGCAACTTCAGCTTTTTCCATGGATCCAACTCAGTTTGAGCTCTCACTTCACCCACTGAGCCCTGTCCCCAGCCCCAAGCAGTAAGTATGGTAAAAGATGTGTCAGCCATTAATGTTCTATCATATTTTTAAATTATCATTTGAAAGTGATCATTTTTAAAAACATATAAAATTGGGCTGGAGAGATAGCTCAGTGGATAAGACACTTGTCTCCAGTGCCTAAGGCCCTGGGTTCAATTCTCCAGGACCCACATAAGCCAGACCCACAAGGTGGTAGCCCTGGTGTTCTCTCTCTCTCTCTCTCTCTCTCTCTCTCTCTCTCTCTCTCTCTCTCTCTCTCTCTCTCTCCTCTCTGCTTGAAAAATAAATAAAATATTAAAAAAGAAGGATTCCTCTTATTAAAAAAACATATAAAATTAATGTCTTTTAAAAAACAGGAGAAACCAACCAAATGTAACTAGGACTTTGTTAGGGTCTTAATTTGAATAAATGCATTTTTTTCAAATGAGAAAAGGAAATTTGAACATGGATGGGAGTATTTAAGAATTTTGCTAGAGATGATAAACTGGATTAGATTCATTCTGAAGTGTTTGCAGATGAAATGAGAGTAGCGGGGAGTGCAGAACAATTAAACGCAACTCGGGGGATATTGAGAATTACTAGGGATGATTGAGG